>VDFB02369158.1:0-13747 GCA_007258455.2 Sequoia sempervirens | reverse complement strand
CAAGAACACCTTTCAAGTTGTTACTTGGTTATCATCACATTTTCTCAAAATAGATTAGCATGTCTTCTCATTTTTTCAATAAATATGCTGCTAAGTAGTGAGGAAATCACACTTAGCATTTGAACAGTTTTAACAATAGGTCATTGGCCTAGTCTTAAGCTTTAGTAAGCTAGTTTTCTCATAGGCTAGGTGGTGGGAAAGTTTCAATACTAGTTAGAAGGCAAAAGTGTTGTGTCAGTATCATGGATACTCCTATTAGGTTAACCTCTTATAAGTCACAAACAACTTTTATGGGGGAGATTTCCACTAGGAGATTGAAGAGAATGACAAAGAATAAACACTCTTTAGTTTTGGTAGCCATAAAATGTGTTCTGGGTAGGGACTATATAGAGTATGAGGACAAATACCATGTGAACACTGATATCTGCTCACACTTTGTAGCATCAATGTTAGACATTGGTATCTGTAGGCCTTTAACTTTGAAGCTAGTTAAGGAATTTTTTTCAAAAAAGTACGTAAATGGCCTAGGTGAGATTTTCACTCACACTGTGTATGGGGTAGGCCTACCAACAACCAGTGACCTTCGACACTACATTGAGGAAGAAATGCTAGTTGTATGGCTATTTTTTCTTAGTGGATTCTACCTTTAGACACACGATGAACATTGTTTAGAGGGTTACTCAGGCCTTGTATTTTTTGCTCTATAGCTACAAAATAATACCAATCTATGATGCTAATTGGTATATTGACTTTAGGAAGTTGGTGTTCTTTCACTCTACTAATGGTGGTTGTGCCAAATGATTCTACTTTTGTTGCTAAAGAACTTGTTGATGAAGACATGGTAGGTGCTACCATAGAAGAAGTGGTAGATGTTGCCATAGATGCATCAATTGCTGCCTGCCATGCTCTTGGATAAAATTCCTCCTTGCTCCTAGATAAAATGCCTCCCTATTTCTTTATTTTCTGTTGTTGAATACACCACCTACTTTACATTTTTGTATATAAGCCTGAAAAAGGATATAGATATAGTGAATATGAAAGAATAGCTCATATTGGCATATACTTTTTGGATTATGGCTCTCTTAGCCATTTTACAATGTAAAAATAAAACAATATATATAAATCGACATATATATTTATAAAAAATCCACAACTCTTTCTTCCATTCTGCATATCTATCATATGGGCTCTTTTATTGGCATATGTGTTCATTTTCTCTACACATGGGTGTGTTCTAATTTTTATTGTAAAGCAATTCCACTACTCTACTCTCTGCAGTTACGGGTTTTTTCCATAGAAAGACAAACCAATTTAAAAAAATACTAGCCAACACAAAGGGAAATAAAAATAAAAGCATTATTCACATATGTACAAAATAAAATTTGACACTTGATGGAATAGCTTAAGATGAATCCCATTGACTGGAATTCCTAAGGGTTTTTGCTCCATACTTTGTAACGAGAAAGTATTATGCTCCCTACACTGAATGATTTTAAAGGGGCCCTCCATTAGGCTATCAAATTTACCATGCTAACTTGGCTTAGCAACCCTTTTATCATATTTTAGTACTAAGTCTTCACACTTTAAGCCTTGGTCAGAAGCCTTCTTGTCAAACCATCACTTGACCACTTGTTGGTGGTTTGTCATGGCTATTAGGGAATTCTCCCTTTTTTCTTGTACTTCTAACAATTCGGAAAGTTGAACCTCCATGGTGCCATTTTGTTCTATCTTGAGAGATTTCAATAGTTGAAGTGCTAGAATCTCCATAGATATAGGCAACAGTGCCTCTTTCCCATATACCAACTCATTAAGTGAAGTCTTGAGGAATTGCTTAGGATTTATGCAATTTTCCCAAAGTGCCACTCAGGTTTTTATGCCATTCTCTCTAGTGTTCTGAACTAATTCTTTTAAGGATTTGAACTAGGTTCTTGTTCATTGACTCTACTAGGCCATTTCTCTACGAATAATAATTATGCAATGTCTTAAGGAATATTCCATTTGTTAATGTAAAGTGACATACCTTTGCACCTAGGAAAGATTTGGCACTATCATAAATGATATTCTTTGGAGGACTGAACCTTGTCACCAACTCTTGGTGGAAATCCACTATTTCTGTCTCTGTTGCATTTTTAAGCAAAATGACCTCTGTCCATAATGTGAAGTAATCTATGGCAGTAAGAATCCACTTGTTCTCAACACTAGAAGCAAGATTAATCATCCTAATGAAGTCCAGGATCCATTGTACAAACCATTCATCGGCCACTATAGGTTTGAGAGGCATTGTAGAATTCTTCCTTTTGTCAGTAAAGAATTGGCATTTTTTGTAAGAATTTACCAAAGAGTGGGAGTCATTGAAAAGTGTGGGCCAATAGTAACCTATGCACATGATTTTGATGGAAATGGTCTTAGCAGATAAGTTTTTAACCATAGTGTTATTATGGAACGTGTCAAGGATTCTCTTCGCTTGAATTGTAGTAACACATCATAGGAGGAGACTATTGAAATTCCTTTTGAAAAGGACCCCTTCCACTAGTACATATCCATAATTTTCAGCCGATAGTATCTCCTCTTTTGGGAGAAAAGACCTAGAAAATACTTTCATGTTTACATAAACCTCATTCTATCTATTAGCCAGTAACCCTTGTATTCTGGCTCATTTATCAAAAAAAATTTTGGTTGCTCTCCTTCGGTGGGTATCTCTTCATCCTGTGCCATGTATTTGTGTAGTCCTCTTAAATGGACAATTTAGTGGGCTTGACCTTAATGTCATATTCAAGGATCTTGGTGATCCAATTAGCTCATTTTCATGTGATTTCTCCCTCGATGATATATTCATGCACACTGGAATACACAACATAAACAAACACTTTGTTGCAAGAAATTAGATGGTAGAAATTTTTAAGTCCCTTCACTATTGCAAAAGCTTGTCATTCAACAAAATTATAATTCATCTCATATTCCTTCATGGTCTGGGAGTAGAATTCCACTAGATTTTCTCCCTTTCCATCATTATCCTTTTGGGTTAAGACAGTAGCAATATTGGACTTGCTACTAAATGCATACATTATAAAATCCTTAGATAAATCTGGATTAACCATTACTGAAGCTACGAAAATAGCATCCTTGACTTTTTCAAAGGCTTCCCAAGCTTCAGTCATCCACTTGAATGTTTGATCCTTTTTAAGCATTAGGGTGATTAGATTAATTAGTCCCACAAAGTCAGAAATAAACTTGCTAACAAAATTTACCTTGCCCAGGAAGGACTAAACACCTTTCTTATTCACCAGAAGGGGAAGTTCCTTGATAGATTTCACCCACTTTAGGTTGATTGAAACTCCTTCCTTGGATACCATGTGTCCTAATAGCTTTCCTTGCGATACTCTGAATACACACTTTTTTGGATTTAGGGAAACTCCAAAATCCTGGTACTTTTGAAAACTATTTCTAAGTGGTCAAAATAATCATTCTTAGATTTAGAAAACACAATCAGATAATCTACATAGATTAGAATAAACTTATTGATTAGCTCACTGAAAGCGATGTCCATCGCCTACTAGAATGTTGCCCCTACGTTAGATAAACCAAAAGGAATTTTAGCATATGCAAATGTTCTCCACTTTGTAGTGAATGTAGTCTTGTGCGGATCCTCCTTCTTAACTCAGATCTGATTGCAACCAGAGAAGTTGTCTAGCAGAAATTTTTTTTTGATCCTACTACCATTTGTAGGATTGACTCCATAAAAGGTAGTGGATAATGATCCTTCAGGGATTCTCTATTTAGGTCTTGGAATTCCACACACAAATGGATATCTCCATTCTTCTTTTGAACCAGGACTAGATTGGATACCCAAGTACTATGCTTGATTGAGAAGACAATTCGTGATTGAATTAGCTTGGTTAGCTCTTGTGCTATTAGTGCTTCAATTTTGGGGTTTACTAGCCTCTGCTTTTTTTATACTGGTTTCATACCTTTTGGTAGCTCGATTGTGTGTTGAATAATATCAAGACCATATCCCTCTAGATCATCATAAGACCATGCCACTACATATTTTTCACAAAAAATGATGAGCCTTTCTTTATCATTGTGTGAGACATCTTTCCTGACTCAAAGGTTTCTGCCATCTGAGACCCGAAGTCTACATAATCACTTCTTTTCGCGACGAATTTCCATCTATCATTTCTTGCATCATCACAATAAATTTTTTTTTCAAGAGTAACCAATCCTTTCAAAAGCTTGTTGGATTTGAGTTGCATGATTTTTCCTTCATAAGCTTCTGCAATCTTTGGTTGAAGTTAATCGATGAATTCCCCCAACTATTGGATGAACAAGGTGATGTGTTCATCACTTTCAAAAACTTTCCAACTTTGATCATTGTCAGGAATCACCCGTTGGACTATTACTCATACAAAATTTTTGTTATATATAAGGTTAGAGGCAGGATCAAAGTAAGCACCAATCATGGCCATGCGGTCTATGTCACCATTTTGTCCTTGGGGAATAGTTTGGATGTTGAAGGCTTCAAAACTCTCAACCAGGTTCCAGACTAGATGCCGATAGGACCTCATGTGGACATTCCTTTCCATGGAAATCCCTCAGACTTGGTTGACTACTAGTTCAAAATCTTTGAACACCATTAATTTCTTAAAGCCCATTCACTTTGCAAGGCTTAAACCTTGAGCTAATCCTTCATGTTTGGCTTCATTGTTTGAACAAGTGAACTAGAAGGGGAAAGAACTTAGTATTTTTTTATCTTGTGGGGATACTAAACATATCCCCACTCTAGTGCCTACTTTACCTCTTGCTTCATCAAAGTACAATGTCTATATCTCATTTTCTTGCCCACCTTCAAACTCTTTGGCAATGTTCAAGAGCACTTGGTCTTTATCAAAAATTACATAGGTGCCCAATCTTGTAGCATGATAATTTCTGAAAGGGTCACTATCCATGTGCTCACTCAATAGAGCATCCTCTTGGTCATCCCAGCCTCCGCTCACCTTCTTATCCTCTAGTAATTCAATGCAATACATTTCTTGCTTGGTGATAGAGGTATGTTCAACTTCAAAATTGATCAAGGCTTCATTCGCTACATGTTTAGAATGCAAGGCCTTTGATTCTATCTTCATTTTAGTGTCATGCTTCATTCTAAGAATTAGATACGACCAATCCAAGGATAGGTATCTACCTACCTTTGAAGTAAATTATTAGAATAGATAGAGACTGAACATGGGAGGAACATCTATGATCACAATATCTTGTGGAACTATGATACTAGGGTAAGAAAATAGAGTTAAAGGAAGTGTCTTGATGACACTTGTGGTTCAAATTTGTTCCCACCAATCCACATTACTCCCCTTTTCATAGGTTCATAGCCGAGTCCTAAATATTTAGCTATTTTCTTAGGCATAACTATGGTGCTAGCACCAAAATAAATCATAGCATTGTACAATAATTTCTTTCATATAATGAGAGTTAAGAAGAATTGTTGGGGCTTCAACTTATTTCTAACTTCAATAGGAGATTCTTTTGTATTGTTCATAAGGACTTTAACTAGCGGTAGCTGATTAACAACCTCTACATTGGCTAACTACTCTATTGATGTTGCACTAATCTCTTCGTAAAGTGCCTTTTGTAATAGTATTTTTTATTCTAGGATAACTAGAATGTACCATAGAGATGCATTGGTAGATGATTTCTTCAATTCTTCTACCACATTAAAAGGTGGAAAACTCAGAGGTTTCGACTCCTTGGCTCTTGTTATGATAATTTATTTATGTGGATGAGATGGTAGTGGGGTAGTGGAAGTGAAAAGAATCTGATCGGAAGTAGCTTTAAGTTGTAGGCTGGCTAGATGTGAAACAACTGACTCACCAATAAATCTCCTCTTTGAGTGCATGTTATATTCAGATTGCACTTACAGTGTTTTGGATATGAATGTATCATTAGCAAACATCATTTCTTCATCTTCCATCCATAAGAAGAGCATGTGATCAAGAGCAATGTCAGATTCTTGTTCTAGAGACACCCTTTGCATTTGTGTGGTAATAATTGCACTCTCCATTTGTGGTGAGGCATATATATATCCTTTGTGGTCTAGTGTTGTGCCTTGGCTACATTGTTTCACCACCTTTTGTTGTAAGCTACTACATGAATAGTTTTGGAGCATATGCACATTGCTGCAAGGAAAACACCACAGATTGATGTCATCAATGAGGTTATTCTACCCCGCGATTAATTCCCTACTCAAGCTTGGTGAAGTGCTCATGAGCAGAGTAGGCATTAACACCATTTGGTTGACTGTCAGGGCTAGTGAATTAGTGCAAGAACTTTCTTGGTAATAATTATGCTAATATGAGGGCCATCCACCATGATAATTTTGATATGTAGGCTTCAGAGGCATTGATTGGTTCCACTTGAGGGTGGTTATGTCATTTTCCATAGTCCACAACATTTCTTTAAGATCACTCATTTCATCTTTAGAAGAACCGGATGTAGGGGTAACATTTCGTAGCATTACTGCATATGTGTACATTGAATGGGGAGTTGCAGGAATGCTAGTTGATGCAACTTCTTGTGTGGGAATCAATATTTCAAGAAATATTAGCATGATAGGTTGAGGAGGAAATTTTCTGCAATCTATCGAATGATTCTTGGCTTTGACGATGACACTGTAAGCATCTAGTAGAGTAGCTCCTCCCAAAGAATTGATCATCATAGAAATGTCAAGATTGATGGACTTCAAATAACATATGAATGCCAACCTAGGATTCAGGTGTATAGTAATAGGGATCCTCTACTAATTCATGTCGAATCATGCATTGAAGTCCATCATAGCCTCCTATGGAGCTCGTTTTATGATAGATAGTTGATAATACAATAAAGAGCAATCTTTGTCATTTGAGAACTTCTCATAGAATGGATCTCCAAGCTCATTCCAAGTGTGAATAGTGCTAGCTAATAGTGTTCGGTACCAATCTAGTGCTTTTCCCTTAAAATACACAGTGAGAAGCCTTAGAGCTACATTTTGCACTGTGATCTCATGCACCAGACACACATCTGCCACATCTTGCAAATATTTTGTGGGTGTTCTTGAGCCATCTCTGGTAAACTTGGGTATAGCTTTCATGGCTGAAACCAGGATAGCACCCCAAACAACATATGTGACTAGGGCTCGTAGGGGACTTCTGACACCCCATGCCACATAATTTATATTGGTAGCTAACAACATGGTTAGAGGAATAGGTGGTGGGAGTGGAACTATTACAAACTAATTTGTAGCCTACATTGTTCCTAGTGGAGGTACTAGTAAACTAGGGTTGCTTGTGGTTTGGGATCTAGTTATAGGTTGATGGCTCATACACCCTTCTAAAGCACATGCTCATTTAAGCTCTATCCCACAGAGCATGCCAGAAAAAAAGAATGAACTATTGATGCCAAAATTTGACAAGGTAACAACCTCTTATTGGAAAATCAGTTTATGGGGGACCTTTTGAGCTAAACTGAGTAACCTCTGGGTTTTTTAAGAAGTTAGTTTCTTCTATAATGGGGGTTTGGAAAGGGAAAAGGAAACAAATATAATAAAATAATTTCTAACCTAAGTCGATGTGCCAAGATTTAATGATAGGCATGATAAATCATAGATCTAAGGACTTGATTGGTATTTGTAGTGTTCCAGAAGAGCAGAAACTAAAAATAATAGCACAAACAATCCATTCATTGACATAAAATAATATTGCATATATTCTTACTGCGAAGAAGAGTCATTAGACACGATCTAGATTAGCAAACTTGCATTCAATATGTATAGAAGTTTTTAAATTAAATGTGTAGACAATAAAAGCACAGTTTATAGTTTAATCAAACATCATGAAAGACCATAAAGGTTGAACAATTAGCATAGTTTGAAAGTATTTTGCAATAAAATAAAATAGTAATAAAAGCCAAGCATCTTTTCTTAAAAACCAGTATTCTTTCAAAATTCTAGACCCTTTTCCCTCAACAAAGAAAAGTATATATAGTAGAAAATTCCCACCGCTTCAGAGAGTAGAAATAGAAAAAATATTTCATGATCCCTAGAAATGATGCAGAAATAAGAATATTCCCCAAGCCATTGTAATAGAAAAGATTCAAAACCAAGCATCTAGTCATTCCAGGCACAGGTGAATCTCCTACAAATGATGGCAGTGGTCCCGAAAAGTTTAAACAAACAAGTGTCACCATCCTGTGAAAATGATTATGAGATCTTGTGGCCAATCACAACATTTGGTTCGCCTAGTTCATCATTTGAAAATGAGATCCCCTGAATAGGCATGTGGAAGCATTTCGTTGCCTGTGTGAACCTTTATTTCTCACCATTGAAGACTTGCACCAAGGCTACACATGTTGAGTGGGAAGAGCTCTATTTAAAAGTGGAGGAAATGATCATTAGCTGAGTGCAAAAGAGACATGTGGTAGCATTTTGGTGCCCGTGGTCACTATTTCATCCTCACGCTGAAAGATTTGCAAAGAGTAGACATGTAGCTGTATCTCTAGAAATTTATGTTTGATTAGGTTAGAATTGCTAAATTTAAAAATCCAAAGAGATAATGGAGTGCAAAGGAGAAGACATGAAAATAAATAAAACAAAGTTACCCAAATCTTCAATCTCCATGGCTGACCTCCATTACACTTTCTAGCTTGTTGCAAGTTGAAGAGTGCCCTCAGATTCTTCGAGCAACTTTAAGATTATGCCATGTCCTACACAAGTGTTGAAGGATTTTACTATGCAAAGATGACTCTAAGTGCCTAAGAGAAGTTCTAAGTATGCATGAGAATGTGTTGTGAATATGAAGATCAAAATTTCAATCTAATGCTTGAGAGAGAGAGAGAGGAAGAAGAAGAAGAACATGAATGAATTCAAAATTTCCATTTTATAAGAAAAGGAAATTTCAAATGAATGGATGATCAGGTCAAATCAATGGTCCAAATTGATGCACCAAGAATGTGCTATTTGGAGGAATCATGACAAGAAGACAAGCAAAGACATACAAAGCCATGAAAACATAGGATAGGCATGCAAGGACATGTAGGGACATGCAAAGGTGACATGAAATGAAGGTTTGCAGGGATTATGACATGGTATCTTTTGACCAAGTAGTGCATAATAATTTATTTAAAAATTTAAAATGGAGGAAATGGATAGTGGAAAATAAATAATTTATTCAAATTATTTATTTGGAGAAAATGAAAAGATATTTAATTAAATTTATTAATTTAATTAAATGGAGAGATGAAAATTAGACCTTAAATAATTAATTTAGATTAACTATTTAATTAGGAGTGGTGGCATGGGATAGTTAAATTATTTTAATAATTGTTTAACTATGGAAGAATTAAAGGACCATGAATAGATAAATAATTTAAGGTAATTATTTAACTATAGATGAAAGATGACAAAATAATTAAATAAATAATTATTTATTTAATATTGAAGAAGAGGAATAAATTAGTGATGCAATTAGTTTATTTAATCGATCAGGATAGAATAAAGAGACATGAATTAATTAAATAATTAAAATTATTTAATTAATAGATGAAAATGGAGCAGATAACATAATGAAGTATCTTAATTATTCTAGGACGAAAGTGGCGAGAAATGGAGCTTGCAAGCCTAGGTCAATTTTCAGTGTCTACATTTTTCCCCTCTTCGAAATAATGCAGCTTGTTGCATTGTGACAAAGAAAAATAAGTCAAAAATATGCCCCGGTGAAAAATAAGATGAGGAAGAATGATAAGGAGGTTTACGGTATGCTCCCTCAAGAGGAAAGATGGGTTCCAAGAACACAGATGTGCTCTTGAAATTGATGAGAAGACTAGAATATGAAAAGATAAAAAAAATGTCAATGCCAAAGATATGGATGATGATATGAATGCAATGCCTATATGAGATGGGCGAGGCAAGATGAGAAAACAAAAGGAGATGCATGTTAGTAAGACGAAAAAGATCCTTCAACACATTGCCATAGGAATACTAATTCTTGCTCTTAATCATCATTGGGAAGATTATTGTGATGGCCAACAAACACCATGATATGATGTAAATCAAGGTGTGAAAGGTCATACCATCACTTGAATTAAACAGTCACATAAAAAGATGATCATGACTCATACAAAAATGCACATTTTCCCCAGTCTTTTTGTCATAACCAACCACAAGCAGAAAAAGGCAAGAAGTAAAAATCATGAAACGTCGTTGCTTCTCTAAATCCTATTTCTAGGACATCCTCGAGAAACTAGCAACATGATTGCCAAAAAGGACAAAATAAAGCCAAAACCATCATCATGATACGTCTCTGCTTTTCTAAATCCCAAAGTCAGGACATCACTGAGAAACTAGTAACATGAGTGTCAAAAGACAAAACAAACGTCATGATATGTCGTTGCTTCTCTAAATCCTATTGTCGGGATCTCGTTGAAAAAATAGTAACATGATGAAAAATCATCAAACAAGTTCCAAGTGTTTTCCAAGTGTTTTTGGATGCTAAGTTTTTTAATGTTGAGATGTCTAGTTTGACGTCGAGATGCTAGGGTGTCAAGGTTTTGAGGATGCTAAGATTATGAGTACTGAAGATTGCCAAATTCAGGAAGGACACATCCTGAATAATGTTGATGTCAAGAGGAGAAACCCCCAAAACTCAAGAGGATCTCTCAAAATGCCAGGTGACAGTGATGATACTTATGAAAGACACATCCTAAGGCATAAATGATAGGGGTTGTTCTTCAAAAGGACACATCTGAAAGAAAATTGATGTCAAGAGGAGTGATCCTTAAATGTCAAGAGGATTGCTCAAAATGTTAGATGACGATGACAATGCCTAGGAAGGACACATCCTAGGGCATGATTAAATGGCGGGCTACCCTTTAGATGGACACATCTGAAGAGTAAGCAAGATTTGACTAGCTTGACTAAGTTTGACTGATATTGACCGATTTTGATATGCCAAGATGATTCCCATGTTCTGTTGACAGATTGTCGAAGTTCACTTGGGTAGATTGTTCGTTCAAATTTAAAGACTATTTGATGTGTATGAAAATTGTGCAATGAACTCTAATGGATTGACCTAGTGCGGCCTCAAGGGCCCATCGATAGATGGCCTTGCCTAAGTCATGCACTCAGAGACCTCATAGTTTGACATGACCAAAGAATTTGTCTTGTTGACAAAATATTGAGTCATGATTTATTTTGACAAACCTAATAGGACTGACCTAATGTGTCGGGGGCTTGAAGATGAGTCATGCCTACATAGCAAATGTGTAAAGACAACATAGTTTGACAATGACAAAGACTAAGCAAGACTTGAATTGATGTGACTGTGTTGACTGACATGACTACGTTTTGGAAGTTTTTGTGTTTTCTTCAAGGCGTTTTTCAATTTTTAGGTCTTTTTTCCGACATTTTATGATTTTTATTTTAAGGACATTTTATGATTTTTGGTCTTTTAGGACATTTCTAATTTTAGGTCTTTTTCAGGATATTGCTAGTTGTGATTGGGGATATGTTGTTGAGTATGAATCTGGGACGAGTATGTGGGAATATGTAAGCCCGCCATGTTTGTCTGTATTTGAGGTCCCTGACTTATTTGATGTCCAAAGGTATGCATTTGCTGTGTCATTTGAGTTCCTTGTCCTTGTTGAAAGAATTTTCCATGTGGCATGGTAGTGTTTGGTCCTTGAAAGTGTCTGTGTGGTATATGTGTATTGTGCCCTTGTCCATGTAGGATGTTTATTTGTGATGATGTGTTAATGTTGTGTTGAGGGCCTTGAATGAAAATGCGTCTGAGTTTTTCCCAAAGGGATTAAATGAGGTTCCACCATAAGGATGTGATGAAGATTCCCCCATTGTCATAGATGAAGAGCCGACCATAGGATTTGAAGAAGTGGTGCCTATTGATGTGGATGCAAAGGTGGCTCCTATTGTTTGTGAAGATGATGTGGAAGTTGTAGGCATGGACTGTGAAAAGGTAGCTCCTAGCATTTGTGTAGATGATGTGGACATTGTAGGCATGGTCATAGTGGATGTTCCTCCAGTTGCGTTAGTTGAAGAGGAGGTGTTTTGATTTATGGTGCCACTAGATGTCACATTAATGGTGGTAGTAGCAACTTGCGTAGTAACAACAGTGTGATTGGTCGAGGTATTGTTCGTGTCATGTTGGGATGTTGTGTTTTGTGTTGTATGATTAGGAGAGACAGGTCGTATGGTATTAATGTCAAAGCCTTTTGGTAATCTTGTGCCTTGGTCTAAGAGCATAGCGAGGTATCGTTTAGGATCATTTAAGACCAATTCTTCTACAAGTGAAGCGAATTCCGGATTTTGGGCTGCTGCCTCTAAGTTTTCAATGTAAACTTGTCCATTTTGGTCTCTTTGTATGAATTGTTCAAAAAGTGGATTTTGAAAAGAATTTGACATGTTCATGGAAGATTGTGCATTCAAATTGCCAAATGGGTCATCAAAGATCCAGTCATTGGGATTGGTGTTGATGTTGGTGTGGTTGTCAAAGTCTTGTCCAAAGTCTTCCATTTGTTTTTTCTTTCGTTGAAGTCTTGTCTCCACCATCAAAGGAAATTGCTCAAATGAAGATAATAACAATGCAAGTATGACACTAACCTATTTTTTTGTCTTTTTGTGTGATAAAGGATGACAATGCAAAGAGATGATAATGCAAGTATGTCAAAAGCCAAGGTGACTAGGATGATGATGCAAAGAGATGAGAATGCAAGACTATTTTTTTGGATTTTTTTGACAATAAGGGATGCAATATGACAATGTTGTTCAAAAGAAAATGACTAAAGCCAAAGGACAATGAAGACTAAGATGACAAGTTATGACACTGAATTTTTTGTATTTTTGGAGGATTTCAATGTGAGGTGATAATGATGTTTTCCTAAGGAAAATGACCAATGCAAGGTGATAAATCATTAAGAAAGGATGTCAAATGTCGCGTTGACAGTGAGGACTAATGTGAAAATGTTGGTTAAGGAAATGATCAATGCAAAGTCTAGATGCCAAATGAGGACTATGATGACAATATTTTGGATTTTAAAGATATGCGAGGTGAGGACTAAAATGATTTGAATATCTAAGGTATGCAAATGCAAAGGTCTAAAATGATTTGGAAAAAGGTTTCCTAACCACCCTATGCTTGATCTATGTCTCAATTTTGGAATATCAAAGGACTTGTTTGAAGGACTAAATGACAAGGACAAATGACAAGTGAGTCTTCCTAACTAGACTTTTGAGTCGGAAGAATCTCACAAAAGGATAATGACTAAAGGAGATAATGATGTCTAAGTCCAATGATAACCTAATTTTGAAAGTCAAGATTTTGCAAAGTGAGGTAAGGTTGTCCTAATCCAAAATATGCAAAATGAGATGAGGACCTAAGTTTTTGGTTTATGACTGAAAATGCAAATGGTGAAGCCTAAGGATGAAGCTAAATATTTGCAAAGATGACCCTATGGTAAGATGCAAGCTAAAGTGTACAAGGAATGAGAGATTTGAGCAATTTCATAATTTGGTTTTGACAAAAGACTTCTAGGCTAAGACTGTTGTTTTGATGTTTTATTGAAAAGTCTGAGTTGGTTGAGGTTTTGTGTCTATATTTGTGAATATTGTGTATATTGTTTGAAAATCTAGAAAACACTTAACAAGCACAATGTTTTGGTGTACACAAACACACATGAGACAAGCACAATCCTAATAGCCAAGGGTTTG
>VDFB02369157.1:0-65391 GCA_007258455.2 Sequoia sempervirens | reverse complement strand
GCGTGATTTCTCGATGAATGAATAGTTTAGGTCATGCCCAACCATTTTTCTACTGATGTAATAGATAGCCCTTTCTGTTCCATTTTCGTCATGCTGAGCTAAGAGAGCTCCAAGGGCTGCTGCTGTTGCTGATACGTATATGATCAATGGTTTTCTTGGGATTGGTGGCATTAAGACTGGTGGTGTCAGTAGATATTCCTTGATTTTTTTGAATGCCTCTTCACACTTGGTATCCCATTTGTACGCTACTCCCTTGTGGAGTAGGTGAGAATATGGGTTTTGTTTGTCCGCCAATTGTGCTATGAATCTTCGAATGGATTGGAGTCTACCTTGGAAACCTCTCAATTATTTTAATATTTTTGGTGCCTCCATTTCGAGGATTGCTTTTACCTTTGTTGGATCTACCTCAATACCCCTCATTGACACTATATATCCTAGGAGCTTTCCTGATTGTATGCCAAAGGCACACTTCTTTGGGTTTAATCTAACCTTGTACTCCTCCAGCCTGTCAAAGATGGAACTTAGGGTTGCTATGTGATCTTTTCTTTTTTTGGACTTGGCTAGAATATCATCAACATAATCTTCAATTGTCTTATGGATCATGTCATGGAATATCAATGTCATGTCCCTTTGATATGTTGCTCCTACGTTCTTTAAGCCAAATGGCATCATGTTCCAACAATAGGTCCCCCATGGGCAAGTGAAAGCTATTTTATGTTGGTCCTCTTTAGCTATCATGATTTGATTGTACCCTGAGAATCCATCCATTAGTGACAACATTTCATGTCTAGCTGTCATATCTACTATCAGTCGATGTTGGGAAGCGGGAAGTCATCCTTTGGACATTCCTTGTTCAAGTCTCTGAAGTCTATGTAGATTCTGATGTTCCCATCGGGTTTTGAAATAGGTACCAAGTTTGACACCCATTCTGGATAATCTACCAGTCAGATGAATCCTGCATCTAATAGCTTTTTTAGCTCCATTTTGACTAATAGGGTGATCTCAGGGTGCATTTTTTGAAGCTTTTGTTTGACAGGCTTTGCTTCTGGATACACTTCTAAGTGGTGAACCACGATCTCTGGATCAAGTCCTGGCATGTCAGCATAACTCCATGCGAAATTTATCTGTCTTTCTCTTAGGAATGCTGCTAGGAGCTCTTGTTCTTTTGATAGTAGTGACTCCGTGTAGAATGTGATATAGGGAGTTTCCTCTGTCCCTAGATTGAATAGATTGCATTTTTTTGCCAGGACTGCTGATTTTTCATGATGAATAGCTCTAGAAGGAAGATTGAATCCCCCATCCTCGGGCACCTCAGAGAGCTTTTCACCATTGGGTTCATCCTTTCTTTTTACTTTTTTTTGGTCGAAGAGTGCCACAGTGTGGTTTTCACTCAAGGACTTGGATATTATTCTTAATTTTTCACTTTTGTGGTGAGGATTGATGCTACATAACCAAACGTAGTGTATCTAGCTCGATTATGGAATCCTACTTTGATCTGTCCCCGGATATTGTCCACAATCGATGAATTTTGAGAGCACCTCTCATCATTTTTGTAGACCATTGAGCATCATTTGTAGACCCTTGCTTCTGTCATCCATTGGTAAGTTCGGTACTAGTCTTTCATCTTGATATAGCATATGAGATGAATTTGCCTCAATAACTTCTCGGCCCAGATCTCCCCAACTTGTAAAGTTAGGATAATCTTCAGGAGACATTTGGGATGTGGAGGCTTCATTTATTTGTGGACGTCCCCGTGATCTAGGAGATTGTGGTAACTCTCCTACCACAAAAGCATTATTAGGGAACTTGTAGTTTCCACAACTGTTATCTTGGATATTGTCCTTGATATAGGGGAGATGGTGGGATGGTGGGATGGTGGTTTCTCTGTCGTAAGTGGCGGATCACGAGTGAGTGAGATGGAGTGTATGGTGTGGGACTCATCATTTTTGTGCAGGATTTTGTATGGTTGCTTCAAAGTTTTCCCAGTACAAGAAAGGTTTGGGATCTGTCCATGGAATGATAACTTCTTGTCCTCATGTAATTTAACACATTGATGAAAAGTTGACGATACGCCTTCATTGCATGAATCCATGGATGTCTAGGAGGATGTTATATGGCAAGTCAAGGTCAAGACGACAAATGATCTCAACAATAGCATGCCTGCTTGAATAAACAATTTAAACAAAGAATTGCAAGCTAAAATAGGGATTCCCAATGAAATCCATTTACAACATTCAAATTAGGAAGAAAATAATGAAGAACACAATGAAAATAACAAAACAAAGATTAAATCCTAATTAAAATAGCAAACATAACAGTCCATAGAAATTGGTGCCAATTTGATGTGAAAATTGGCCTTTCCCAATCCCTAGATGCAAGCTTGATGTGTTGAAAGATTTGATCCACTTACTGTTGATGAAGAATGAGCTCCAAAATAAAAATGTTGAAAACCTGACTAAGAACTCAATGATGGATGAAAATTGATAGATATTTGACATGGTAACTTTGCATAATTTGTGGATGATCAAATGAGGATATGAAGCTCTTTATTTATAGAATTCTAAGAGATGGATGAGTGTCTAAATTTGAGCAATGTGGGACTAACATTCATCCAATGATATGATGCCACTTGTCAAGCTATGAATGGAGGGAGGATGTGCAAGATTTGGGGTTTGTGCCAATAAATGCCAATATTTGAAATTCAAATTTGTTGAAATGACATGCAAGAGGGAAAGGAAAATGCAATAAATACCACTTGGCTCAAGGAAAAGGACATGTAAGATGGAGTTATTTCCTTGTTGGATGTACATGTCCACTTGGAATTTTTGAATTCAAACTTGGAGAATATTCCAAAAGATGCCTTGTGAGGAAAATAGAGATTTAATAAATAAATTAAATCTATTTTCATGTGCAACTTACAAAATCTAGAGGATGGGACATGACAAGAGATTAAATTAATCAAGGGTTAATTAATTTAATGAGAGATTAGATGACGTGACCTATTTGACACAAATTTATGGATTTATTTAAATCAAATAAGAGAGGAATATGATAAGAGATTAATTAAATAAAGATTTTGATTTATTTAATTAAAAGAGATGATGTTAGATCAAATTAATAAGGTTTTAATTTATTTAATTTAATAGATAGAATTTAGAGATTTAATCAAATAAAATTGATTATTTAATTAAATAGGGATAATTAGACCAGATTGATTGATTTAATTAACAAAGAGAGATACTTAATTAGATAACTGGTTTATTTAATTAAGAGAGGAATATTGAAGAATTTAATCATATAAGGAGATTTGATTAAATGGTTAGACCGAGGGATGATTCAGGATGAAACGATGTTAGTAGGTCGGGATCAGATGCACAATGTCAATCAAAAAATATTTTACGTGTCTACAGTTGTAAATGTTCCTACCAGTGGGACAACTTGAGCATTGCCAGTGGGGCATCATGTAGCCATTGAGATTTTGTAGCCAGAAAGGCTTTGCGAGAGAGGAATTTTATTTATCTAGTGAGGCACTTTTACGAGTGGTTTTTCATCCCTACGAGGGTTTTCCACTCATGAAATCTCTATGTTATGGTTTCCCTGTGGATGCATTTACGATCTTGCTATCTCCTTATTTCACATTACATTATTTGAATTTACATGTATTGATGTGATGATAATTCATGTGTAAGCCTGAATGGCTAAATCTTATGAGAGCACCGTTTTGTTTCAATATACTTTGATTCATTGATGTATGTTATTTCATTTGATTCTAATGATGAAAGTAATTTCAAGAACTTAAGAATATGATTAGATATGTGTATTTTCTGGTCGTTACATTTTGGTATCAGAGCACTCAGGTTCAACACTCGGGCCTTGAGTCTTCTGTGCTTAGGTTTCTTTGAAGTATATGAACCTATTGTATTGTGTAGTTAACCCTAGTATGGGTGATTCTTTGATGGTTAGTTGGAACCAATTAGAAGATTGGACGTATTTGATCATTCTGAAAACTAGAGGTGTGAGACCTCTTCGCCTTCGTCGCGTTTTCATAAGAATTGCTAGTAAGAGAGATGGTACCTAGTTGAAATAAGCCAAATGGATAACCTATGGTAACAACCTTTGAATGATGATGTGGAAATAAAATTGAAATAATAAGAGAAGTATATTATGAAGAGAAATCTCTTTGATGACGTAAAGAACAAATGAGTTGATAAGATACAAGGGAAGAAGAAAATAAGAAAATTTTGATGAGAGGAAGAAGGAAAAATCACTTGTGAAGTAAATAAAGTGGATAATAATAGATAAATACTGATTGAACCTTCTTAAAGGTAAGAAACCTAAGAGGGATGCTTAAGGAAAGAATGTTTGTGATAGTACTAAGCATTGGGAAAGTGGATTGTTGAGCGTCTTATTTCTACAGGATGTGGATCTAATAGAATCCATGGGATCATTAAAAAATGCAAGGCTCTGATGTCTTGAGAATCTCCATTGGTAATTCATAGAAGTTGATTTGCTAAGTATCTTGATCTGTCTATAGGCAAAGGCAGAAGTGAATGAGACAGATCTTTTATGCTTTATTGTTTTTAGTAAAAGTATTTGTACATATTATAAGTGAATGATATTAGTGAAATAATGCACTTCTCATGCTCCATGTGATGACACATTTGTACGAATTATTGTATTCGTATCATAGAAAATTGTTTCCTTAACTGTATTTATATCTATACTTGAGGGAGAAATGTTCACTATACTGATGTGAGTGATGCATCTTTCATAATATTGTTGTTCTTGTGTGAGTGATGCACTAGAATAAGATCTTGATTCCTTTGTGTGGATAAAGAACTTGAGTAATTATTACCTTTCTTATTTGTGTGTGGGATATCCTTTTGCTACTCATTGTGTATATTGGATCAAGTAATGATCACTATAAATGCACTACTATAATTTATGCATATTTCACCTTGTGTGCGAGTAATGCACTTGTGTGAGAGAGGCACTTATCATATTCATTTTATAAAAACTTGAATGAGTAATGTACATTGTGTACGAGACATGTTCCATGTTTGTGCGAGTGAGGCACTACAAGTAAATTATGTATTCATACCTTGTGCGAGTTAGACACTAGAGGTTATGTATTTTTGTTTATTGTGTCATTGAAATAGATGATTTGTAACACCCTTATTGGTGTGTGTACATTGATAATGTTATATGAAATTTCTTTGAACATTTATGGATAATTCATGGAATACATGTTATGGATGTACCTCTATCTCCTTACTTGAAAGTGTGGTGTGTGATAAATTTGTAAGCTTACCTTCCGGGACAGGATGCCGAATGTGGATTAACAAAGAAGGTGATCTTATTTTCCAAGATCAACAAATTTTCTTCTATATATGCTTTGGCCAAAGCAAGTTGTATCGTTGAAATAGACGGATAATGAATGTAAGAATCTGCTTATATATATATATATATATATATATATATATATATATATATATATATGTGTGTGTTTCTCTGCCACATCATGTATGCAAGAAATATGTTCATTCTAGTATAAGTGTGCATATAAGGCATCAGGCATGCATTGAGAGTTTCCCCCCTGCCCTATTATTATTGGTTTCTAGGCGCCTCATGCAGGGTCGAGTGCTCTTCGAGTTAGAAAGAACCCTGAGGAAGTGTTATGCTTCATGGTTGGGAAAAGCACCTTAACCATGCTTTGACCTTCAGCTTGCTGAAGACCATTTGGTTATGGAAACTGAAGTTTGATTAAATGTTATATTTTCTTTATGAAATTCTGAAATTTGATATGTATCATTGCATGGATCAATGAATGACTTGATATAATGCACTTCTCTTGAGTGCACTCTTGTTGCATTTGGAAAAAGTAACTATTTGAATCAGTATTGAGTTCTTGTTGATCTTCTTATCTTTCATGCTATTAATCAAAAGGAAGACCTGAATGTAACTGGTTTGCATTTTCTAATTACTGAAACTCTTCTTTTTTATTAGTGTTTGTATTTATTAATGATGATAATAGGTAGTATGGGATGCTTGTTATTCATCATAAAGGTAAATATTCTGATGTCTCATGCGAGTAGGCATATTGACAAAATGATCATAATTGTTTTCCTTCTATCAGTAAATATCTTTGAATATGAAAAAGATTTGCATAAGATAGAAGATTGTAAGAAGTAAATGAGTTAGATGCATGATTTTACTAGATAAGGTAAATGGAGTGAATTGATGAAGCCATAAGGTACTAACGAGGTGAGAAAGTTTATGAATGCTAGCCATAGAAATTTTTGGTATGAACAACTGGGTGTTGAAGTAAATGATATTCTTGGTAGGAGGGTTGTTTTTGACATTAAGGTAAAACAAAGTAAAGAGGTATGATTTTTTTTATGTTTTCGACTTTGAATAACCGTGAGTGGAGTGATAGTCAGAGACTTCAAAGTTTATGTATGACATATGATTACTTGATTGTTGCTTGTATGGTGCACTAGCATTGGTAGGAGTGGTGTGATTCATAAACATACTAACATACTAACATATGAATGATGCACTAACATACTAACATGTGAATAATTTCTTTGTGTATGTTTAAATTTTATGGATGACTAATGATTATGCTCAAAGATTATTACACCTTGGAAAGTTATCATGGATTTTTCTACTCACCCTTCAGTTGTACTTATGGAATGAGGTAATTATGAGTCATGGGAAAATCACATACTTACACATTATAGGTGGCTTAATATTTTTCCTCATTTGTATGGACTCATACCTACACTAGACACATCAAGGGGTTTATCAACATGGGTTATTATTCGTGTTCATATTGTAGGGGTTATTGGTTGTAGTGTTGATTTTGAAACTTTGTGTGCTTTATCTGACATTTGTTGTCTTCACACACTTTGGAAACATCTTTGGGAGTTTTTTGGAGACTCTAATATCTCTCCATTCCTAGAGGATCCCGCTATAGATTGTTTGATCCCTCTTGCATACGTAGATTTCATACTCTATGATAACCGTACTCTAGAAGAGCTTGAGTATATCACAAGTATTGCATGTGCTGATGGTTCAAAGACTTGTATTCATGTTCCCACTCTTTAGATTGAGACTTCATCAACATCTCCTGTTGTTCCTGATTCAGTGCAACAGGGCATCATTCATCTTCCAAACATAACTACTTTGGACTCTTATATTGCAGACATATATTTCTTGTTTGTGGAGTCCTATATTGTAGATTTGGAGAATTATTTTGAGGGAATTCATCTCCTCTACCTTGATAGTCAGGTTATCACTGTATGCCCACCATTATCTGTGTATTCAGAGGTTGCATTTCAGGATTCTCCACATCAATTTGGATTTGGCATCATATGTTTCAGTTCAGAAAAAGAGATTCTTCAACATCCTATCATGGCACACATCTTGAGACAGATTGGTTCATCACTCTTCATAGGGTTTCTGTGACGTCTTCCTTTGGATCCATTTCTTCCTAAGGGGAGGAATATCATTTTCCGCTTAAGGATTTTTTTTGGATTCTACATCAGGCATCTACCATTGCGACAAGATTTTCTTCATTGTGGGGGGGGCCTTCCTGTCTCTTCCTATCTCTCCTATGAAGACCATTGTATATGTACTTATATGATAGAAGCTGTCTATGGGGGGTATCATGTAATCCACCTTCTATCCTTCTTCTATTAGTGCATTACATTCTTTTCTTTGCATCCTATTTTGGGGAGGAGTTTTGTTCCCACTGGGTTTTCTCCTTTACCCTATTTGGTTTAGTTTGCATTGCATTTGTACATGGGTACTTGATCAGGCCTAGTTGTCGGGACCCTTGTTTGCTTTCTAGCTTGTAGTTGCATTTCTTTCATGCATTTAGTTTGTAGCTACTCCCTAAGTTCATCTTAAGGGGGGATGTTAGAGTAAAAGGTTTATTTCACTTAATTAGTTTAATTAAGTCACCTTTTATTCCTTTCTTAAGATTCACTTAGTTATGCATTGTAGGTATTTAATAATTATTTTAATTATTAAATAAATTTTCCCTTTAGGGTTGCACAATCTCCTTTTATAAGGATTGATCATTGTATTTTATTTAATTCTCTTTGAATAATATACTCTTAATTTTCAGAGCCATTCTTGCTTTGCCTCCATTCTTCTCTTGTGACAGGTATTTTTGCATGAAGGTTTTCTTGGGTTCTGTGAAGTTGGATTGATCAACTTCTATAGTACAAGCTGAAATTCCTAAAGTCAATCCTGAAGCAAAATCCAAGGTTGAAGAGAAAAAGGAGCAAGAAATTAGAATAGAGGAAGTGAAGGACTCTTTATTGGAGCAACAAGAAGAGTTAGATCCTGAGTTGGATGAAAGCTCAATTAACCTATCTACTCTATCTCCAATTCAAATGATGAAGGTCACTAAAATTGCTCAAGCCAAAGCAAGTGAGAAGATACTAAAATCTCACATAGAGGACAATGAACTGTTAAAGCTTGCATCTGGAGTATTATAGAAATTAATGCCTACTTATGTTATGGCTCCGTTAGGTTCCTCCTCTGGTGAGTTAAAGAAGCTAATAAATTCTACAAATTATCATTTTGAATCTTTTGAGAAATCAACTTTGGTTAAAGTGAGAAATGAGTTCAAGGAGAAGAGAGTTGGTAGTCTAAATGAATTGATTGCCAAAGAAAAAGCTCTATTGAGTACTTGCATAAATAATATTTAAGGTGCTATATCTGAAGGAGTAAAAGTATACAAATCTTTCCTAGTATTGTCATAATTTACTGAAGCAAATGAAAAGAGGATGGAGGACATTGAACATCAGTTGGTCAATATTTCCAACACTTTTGACTCTTTCGTCGGAAGTGTTTGTAGTCAAGAAAATGAAGTGATGTCTCTACTAAACCAGATAAAGAATCTGAAATTTGAAAATGAATCAGAATAAAATAGCAGTCTCAATTAAGATACCAGAATTGATGGTGATTGAGCAGAATAGCGTTTGGTATGGGGTCATTTCCTTCTATCTAAAACTTGTGAGATGGTATACAATGAGCAGCGCCAATAAGAAGAGTTTACTCGAGATAGAAAAGACATGTCATGTGCTCCAATTCAAAACGTATCAAGCGAATATTAAGTGGTGTTGAAGAATCAATACATGGTGATGAATCTGAAAGAAATTACCTTCCGGTGAGTAAATACGAGTCGAGAAAGGATACATCCATGTTGTGGACCGAAAAAAATGTAGCTCTCAAGATATAATGTTACACATACATGAGAATAATTGATGCACGCAACATGGCTATGATCATTACCTTAGATATGTCTGTTACCAATTAGAAAAGGTGGATATATTTATCCAAAATCAAACAAATTTGGATAGGACACTTACCTTAGATCTTTGTACTGGTAGTATCAGTTATAATGTGGGTAAAAATATAGAATACAAGAAATTCTATTTCTTAGAAGCCGAACGATAGGTTGCATACAAAAGAGCACTTTGTAGGCGTCTAGGGTGATTGATTTTTCCTTCCCTTTCTGAATGCAAAGGAAGAGAACATCGATGGAACAAACAGTTTAAGCGACAATATTACTCCTTCCTTACCTATTTCGCATATATCGACTGATACGAAGAGAATAGATTTTGATCAAATGTATATTGACCAGTTAAACTTCTCTGCGGGGTATGGGAATTTATCGCATTGCCCCGGTAAAAGTCACATGTGACGGGTGGTCATGTTATTATTTATTGAAATTAAATAAGTTTTATTTTGAAGGAAAAAGTAGAATAGAATAACCTGGTTTTAGTGTAATAATCATACGTTTATAATGCATTCTATGTTTCATTATTTGTTTTATATTTCCTCTTTTTTCTTTCTTTTGCGGAGGTCGATAACTATTGACTCCTATTACTTTAACATTGAAGAAAAGTTCAATCTCATCCACAAAAGAAATTGACTTCTGGCCAGCATTGTTGTGGCAAAGGTCGTAATAACAGTGGAATTATTACCATATGACATAGAGGAGGAGGTCACAAGCGTCTATATCGTCAAATTGATTTTTGACGTAGTGAGAAAAACATATTGGGTTTGCTAATGCGCTTTGAAGCGGTTATATATCTCTTTTGCGTCCTTCCCCTAGATTTTGAAGTTAAAACAAAAAAAGATTTTTTACCTTCTCGATGTTCCCTAACATGTTCTATAAAACCTTCTCGTAGAAGAATCCTTGTGATGTTCTCGGTAATAGTAGTAGCTGCCACTCGAACTGTTTTTTTTTTTTACCATTTCAGCATTTCTTATATAAGTCATTAGATTAGCAATAGTATCGTTACCCATGACGAACTAATTCTTAGGAATTTACAAGCTCAATATAAAGACATGTTTATCTTTTTTTAGGAATATGCCTGACATTACTTCTACATAGTGTATAATTATAATACTTCAGGAGACAATGAAATTATTTTGGTGAAATTCAATTCTCTTAATTCCTCAGTAACTGCACCAAAAACTCGAGTTCCTCTTGGATTTCCTTTCTGATCAATGACAACTGCTGCATTGTCATCAGATCATATTATCATTCCATCAAAAATTGATAGAGATTTATCACGTGTGCCCGGAGTAAAAGTCCTGTACGAACGGGTGGTCATGTTATTATTTATTGAAATTAAATAAGTTAATTGGCAGAGTATGTGAACTTAGGGGACTAATTAGTCCAAAGATTGAGTTTATGGTAAATGCTCTGAAAGAAGCTAAAGATTCTATGACTGCTCTTGATCCGGTAAGTCTCGAAGTAGCAAATTTTTTTCCATATTTTCTTTGTGGTCATATAACCATTTTGGAGAGTTTGAGAAGTATTTGGGACTCAAAATTAAGTGGGCTAAAGAATCTCTTTGTAGATATCTTCAAATTTTTATGAGTCTCAACAGTTTTTGCAATTTTGGTTTTCTCAATTTTGTCATTGATGTCAAAGGGGGAGAGAGTGCAACGAAAAATTCCTTAACATTTTTAGGGGGAGCAATATTCTGAATTTTGGAAATGTACTTATCAGTTTTGACACTTAGTCATTTTTCTAAGTGTTTCCATCAATGCCAAAGGGGGAGATTGTTGGCATATGGCTTCTAGTGTTGTCATTGATGGTAGCTGAAGTCATCTTCATGGTTCACAGATCTGTATCTAGTTATACTGGCAAATAAAGTGCAATACTGTGTGTTTCCAACAAAATATTTGAAGAACAGGGTATCTGGTCAGTCAGTCAATCTGTCTACTTCACTGGATTATTGTTTTGTGTTGTGGACCCCTGGAATTGCTTGGTGAGCATGCATATTATCTTATTATTGAATTTTGTGGTGTTGCATTAGTGGCAGTACGATCTTGAAGGTCTGGTAGGATGTTTTCTGTCAATTTACTCATTGTAGCTGACTTAGTGAATGTTTCGCATTGTGGATGTGTAGAGCGGAATTATTTGAAATATTTTTTTATGGGTCCCAACTATAGTCTAGCTGACGATGTTAGATCCACATTGAAAATCCAATTGTAATTTTGGGCCGATAGTTGATAGTATTTCCAATTTTTATCAAGACCGACCTATAGCAATTTTATTTTTAGATGCAGATATATATAATAGATTCAATATATCATTTGAATATGAGAGAAGTGTGGTGGTGTGTTGCAATCATTAGGAAGAGTGATAAGGATATTATGCACAGTTTCACTTGTGCATTAATATTTTTGTAGTGCGAGTTGTGCAGAGCAGAGCACAATTGTTTAATCAGTTAGAAAGACAACATATTATCTACAGAGCTTAATTAGAACAGTAACCAGGCATTGTGGATGCTATTTCATCAGTTCAATCTTTTGTATTTATTCCAAATAATTGTAGGGCAGTGAGCCCATCTCTTTTGAGCAGTGAGCTTGAATGCAAGTGCATTCCCATTTTGTATTTCTTATTTTGGGTATACTCATATTATATTGTGGATTGGCTATCCACCGTGGTTTTTCCCCTAACAGGGTTTCCACGTAAAAATTATGGTTTTATGGTGTTGTGATTATTTTCTTTCAGTTGATGCATGTTTCCTTTGTTGAATGGTTAAGTAAGTTAAATAACAGAATAATAAAGTTGAATTTTTGCTCAACACTGATTCACCCCCCTCTCAATGTTGCTTGTTTCCAACAATATATGTAAGTGGTATATGAGATTCAATGGTTTTTAGGGCATTCATTTATGATATATGTTCTTGTTTCATTCATCTTTTTATATTATATTCTTGAAGGAGTCTCTATTGTTTTGTTGTTATTGTTTTGTCACCTCCTACATTGATTTTCTTGAATCCTGCTCAAAAAGCCCTAGATGATGGTGTAGATGCATGTTAAAGGTAGATATCATAGTCATATAAGTAGGGAATAATGAAAAATAATGGAAAAGGAAGGCAAAAAGAGTATGGGATGCTTAGAAAAGAACCTAGAGGACAAAGAATAAAAGACACACAAAGATGTTCATATACAATACAATGAAAAATAATGTGTAGGATATCATTAGATTGAATAGTTACAATCCAACATATAAACCTAAAATTAATGTCTACAAGTCATGAAAATTCCTCACAAGAATGATAGTCCATGGAGAATGCAAATGAAACATTACTAAAGGAGTTTCTTATGACAACTCTTCAACCTATGTAGGAGGGAAGAGATTTTTGTAGAAGGTTGAAGGATAAGATGAAGGTATAGATGACTTTCAAGCATGAATAATAGAGACAAAGTCTTCAAAAAATAAGAGAT
Organism: Sequoia sempervirens; assembly: GCA_007258455.2. Classification (NCBI taxonomy): domain Eukaryota; kingdom Viridiplantae; phylum Streptophyta; class Pinopsida; order Cupressales; family Cupressaceae; genus Sequoia; species Sequoia sempervirens. The sequence goes on along the minus strand of VDFB02369157.1, from coordinate 52,620 downwards.
AGTCATGGTAGCCTTTATCTAAGAGAAATAACAATCATTATGGCCATGGTGTTAAGAGGTAAAGAGTGAAAGTGGGAAATAATGAAGAAATATTTACAAAGGACAGTTAATAGACATGATTTAATATGAATGTGTGATCAAGTGATCAAAATCATAATGTGAAAATCCAATGTAAAAGATGGAAACCATTATAATAAAATGATAGAGTTAATGCATTTGTGGGATCATTGCATAAAATTTCAATTTAGAGGATTTGAAGGCATAGGCTACTTTGATTCAAGATGATGATGAAGTTCCTTCTTTGAAGGAACACCCAAGAGAATCAAAACCCATAGGAAAATTTTTTTGGGGTCAATGGGAGTAGTATCAAACTTTGAATCTTTATTGACCATTCATTCTCACAAAATGGAGTGTGTTTCCAAAATTGGAAGGAGTCTATGACACATCAACATACAAGACTTCATGCTATGTAGTGGGAAAAGAGAAAAAGGAGACCCCAAGCCCTAGGATAGGAGAAATGAGTAGAGAGTAATGATTTAAGGAAATGGACTTCAAAGTAAGGCATGCAACTTTCCTATAGATTCCCAAAAGGAGATCATAGTCATGACTATTCAAATAAACAATGACAGTTCATGGCATAACCATGAAGGGGGCATTGAAATTATTAATAACAATGTATCTTTTAAAATTCGTATTATTAGTTTCAATGCCCCCTTCATGGTCATGCCATGGAAAATGTATGCATGCTATGACAAGCTCATTTTTATGTATCTTTTAATAATAACAATGCATCTTTTAAAAATACAAAGCTTGTTCAAAAGCACCTATTTTAGGATTTTAGCCATAGCAGGAAGGCAATGAACTGTTTTCAATAAAATGTGGTAGCATATCCAAGGTAGTGAACTATTTGAAAAAATGCCTCAAAGAAATGTGGTCATTGTGAGAGTACTGTCATAGTAGAGTAAAATGCCAAACAAAGATGATGAAAGGATAGTGACCAATTTGATTAAGGTAGCGACTTCACAAATGTTGAAGGGACAGTCCTAGTATCTTTGTTGTGAAGGTCAGTGATTTCAATGTTAGAAGACAGTGCTGCAAATTCTTCCATGCCATAAACTTTAGGAAACAACACAATTGGCTGAAGGAGCTTCTCATTTTACATAATGCAGTTCGCCAAGCTCATTAGAAGCTGCACATAATATAACAAATTGAAATATGATCTTGAGAATGAATGCATATGAGATTATTCTTTACCTCCAAGTGGGAACCTTAGTTCTCAAGACAATATCAATACAATGGTAAGTTTTCAAGGGAAATACTTTCAACCTAAATGGACCTTGCATTGTGACATGATTGGAGGAAGTTATATAGCAGTCTAGGGTGGTGATCTTCCGGAGTTTTGTGTCAACAGTGATTTCAATAAGTTATTTTTCATATGCCCTATATGGCTGTTAAATGCTAAGGCATGAATGGAAATTTCTTCAAGTGCTATGCAAGGCCATTGAAATAAAATGAAGAATCTTGTGCATAAGTAAAAGACAAAGGATAGTCAAGTTGCTAGATGGCAGGTATCACAAAGGAAATGGAATCACTTTCAACAGAGGTAATGATGTTTCTAAAGGATCTCCCATTATGTCTATTAAATACCTATAGAGATATGACAGTCATATGCCATTGTCAAAAATTAGCAGAGGTTTTGAATGATATTGCATAATAGGAAGGAGAGGACAACAATTACACTGAAGGATTTTATATAGTCCATAGAAGAAGGTCATATGAATGCCATGAGAACAAGAGGTCGAGGACACTCACCAAACTACTCAAAGAGGAAGTTACAAATGCTATGGACTAAAGTGGTCAAAATATTGAATGTGTATCTTGTAGGATATTACAATGAGAAGGAAATATGACACTCCAAGAATGCTTACTTCATGCAAATGCTCATGGTGAGAAGGAGGATTGTTTTACATGCAATAGGAAATCTATGCAAGACAATCTAAATACAATAATTGTCAAGACTAAGGGAAAGTAATGCAAGAGGCTACATGATAGAAGAGGGTAACAAAAGGAATGTAGGTGATGGGACAATATTGCAATGAGAGAACCGGTGGTGTAATTGATCCAGAGTAGGATCTAGACTAAATTGCAAAAGATTTAAATGCTTAACTTTTACAATGCTTTACAATTATTATTTCAAGTTAATTAAAATGAAATTAACTTAAGGAAATAACATAAAGAACGTAATCAAGGTGATTATAACAGAATGAAAAGAAATGAGAGACAGAAAGAGAGAAAGAGAGAAGTGCAAACAGTGTTTGATTTCGGAGTTCGTCACGAGAGTGACTACGTCTCCGGGTCCACTCCAATAGAGTGTGACCGATCCGATTAATCTCCAAATCAATTACAAAAGCACCACCATTCTCCAAGCATTTCGGCAGCGTAACGATGCTCTGATATGCAAGAATGATCTGAAAGAATTCTCCAACAAGACCTCTCTTTGACGCCTCAGCATTAGAACTTCATCACCTGAAAAAAAAAACTTCCTTCTAACACTCACCTCAAACCCCCTTTTTATACAAAGAATTTGCTCAATTTGGCTCTCAACCAATTGATTTGCAAAATATTCACCTTATCTCTCCAAATACATAAAAATCTTCAAGAATCTCCCAATTTTGTATTACAAATTTCAACCTCCTCCCTTTTAACATATTTCAAATCTTGAAAATCTCCCTTAATATTTATTTTAGCCCCTTTCATTGATCATTCTCGGGCTTTTGCCGTTTGGGAGGTTTGATTAAATCCTTAAAAAAGATTATAGTTTGTTTGATTTTTATAAAGTTAGAGAGTTTGTTCATATTTTATAGCTATCGGTTTAAAAACATTGGACAAAAACAACCGATGCTAATTATATACCTAAGCCATCGCGTGGCTTATCGGTGGTTATGTATTTTACTTGGCCGGCGGTCGGGGGTTCAACCCCGGCCGCTGACTTTATATAGCCAATTTTAGGCCGATACTTAACAAAATGCAAAGCCCACCAAATATAGTTAGCAGTAAATCTTTAGTGATGGTCGTAGGAAGTCGCATGTCTGCAGATGAATTGGGGTTGAGGAGCCCTTGCGGGCACTCAAAACAAAATTTTGCTAACAACAAAACGACCGCCGACGACAGAGTAGAAGGCCACGTGCCGCACCAGGAGGGTGCCACGTGGCGGGTTCTGATTCGCTGAAGCTGCCGACGAAAACGCTGACGTGTCTGATGACTCAGATGCCACGTGTGAGGAAATCATTCGCCATCCAAACTGCCACATCAACGCTGACGAGGATATTTGTACGCTGACTGGACTGCCACGTCTCTGCTGACTGGATGTACGGATGCCACGTGTCGGCCGCCGATAGGCCCGTACCATGCTGACATCATCGTACGGATGACACGTGTCAACCGTGGATTGGTCCACTTTGATCTGTGCAAATGCTGACGTCATCATGTACGGATGCTGACGTCATCACTGTACCTTCAACTCCATCAAGTCAACCTGTAACTTTGACCGCTGATAACTCTTGCGTCCAATGTCGGATTTCGACGAAACGAACGTTGCCGGAATCGTCTCGACGAGCTCTTCGACTTGACGCTGCTTCCGTCGATTTCTGAAACAATCATTTTTTCGCTTCCTGGATGCCTCTAATCCCAGTTTGACCAAAGGTTTGACTGGCCATAACTCGTGCAAACGGACTCCTTTTCACTCCGTTCGAGTTGCGTTGGAACCAGGACGCTGAGCTCTTTCTGATGGTGCAGATTTTGGAGAAAAATGAGAACACTTCAATTTTCTTTGAAAAATGTCCATGGATCACCCTCACATTTAGTACATACATTGTTATGGATGTGATTTGAAGAGGAAAGGTTGTAATGGCCACATGTGAAAATATGTTGAAATTTGCATGAAAATTAAAGATATAACCATATAAGGAATTTAAATCAAAATATATAACCATAAAAGACTATGTGATTGGAGAAAAATACTTTCCCCCATTTTTTTCTCCTAAGTGTGAGTACAAGTCATGATAAAGTGTAAAGTGTTCATGTTCCAAGTGCAATCATATACAAGCAATCATGAAATGCATGCAATATGTAGAAGAATAACTATCATGAGATGCATGGAGGATATCATCATAACTATGTATGAGAACACCATGAGTAATCAAAAGAGATGGAGTATCACCAAAAGTCATCACCCCTATATATATCAAAAGAATAGAGAGATGTATCAAGAACTAAATCACTATCATATGCCATGAAAGAAGTATCATCATAATAGATCATATCCAGACAAAGGTAAGAAGTTATTTTATGGTGGAAGAAAATTCATCCATTGATAAAATCTAGCAATGAGAAGCACACAGGGATGGGTGCACAAAGTGAAAATAATGAAGGGATAAAATTTGGATAAATCAATAGATGCATAAAGATGAACCAAATTTAAAACATGGGTGGATAGATTTGGATAAAATAGAACTAAAAAAATAGAGAGAAGGAAAGGCCCTAGGGAAAAGCACTAGGTGGGTCTAGAATGCTCAGGTTAACTAAAATTTATGGAAATAAATCACACCCTACAAATATCTAGGCCTAATACAATGATAAAATATGAAATCTACTCAAACATAAATAGATGAGTTGAGTCTAATAATTGTAGATGTAAATGATAGGGTTAGAGTAGCTTAAATCTATTTTTGTCATTTTGAAATGATTGAAGATGGATGATCTATTGTAGAATGCACTTGACAGTTAGGATCATTTTTTTGCTACTATTCCAGAGACTACTTTAATTATCACATATCTGCATAGAGATTCTATTGTGAACCTAGAATAGGTTAGGCCTATAGATTTGTCTTAAGAGTTTTTTCCTTGCATGAATTAGTCTTATGTTGTTTTTCTCTATGATTTATGTGTGCTTATGAGTCTTCTCATGATTGAAATGAGGGGTGTTGAAAATTACCTTGGGGAACAAATAGCATGCAAAGGGAAGACTTAGAGCTTCCATGATAATTAATCAACCTCTTGTATTAATGTATAGAGTTGGAAGACACACCAAACAAGTTTGCAAGAGCCTAAATGGTAATGTAGTGAAGTGTATGTTGATGCCAATGCAAGATTTATGATTTATATGAGATTATTCGATGCTAAGATCTAATGACTAATAATGATTTAGGACTATCCTTAAATATAAGATTCTAGATCTTCAATTTGAAGCATTTTGGTACATAAGTTAGTGGTTAGCAACCATATTTTTCAAAAGGGTCAACTCAAAAAAGAGAGATTGAATTTAAACTCAAAGGACTAGACTATAGATGCAATTCTCTCTTGGGAATAGATTTACACCTGTGATCTAGTTTAGAGAGATATAAAAGCTAAAGTAAGGGTTGGTTCGCATCTTCAAGAACTTGCCAAGGTTGATTGATTGAAAAAGTCAAAGTTGGGGTCAATTCATACACAAAGAAAGATAATTCAAACATCAAAACACTCTATTTACTATATAGCTATAAATAAATGTAATACAATGGCAAAATAGGCATTATTTTTTTTTTTCTTGTATAGAGGATTTTATATCATCCATGAGTTCGTTTAGTACTCAATACAAGAGCACAAGTCAATGTTGATACATATTTTATATCAAAGAACTAAGGGGTATCCATTCCAGCAAAGTCAATCTTGACCTCATCCCTTGCATCATACTTCTTGTGAAATTTAAACCTTGATGAGTGACATTACTATTACCCTCACCAGTTATACTCAACCAAATAAACTACAACCCTCTAATAAAGTAGTGTATCTTTCAAAATCATATTCCCAAATGAAAGAGAAGACGATGATCTAAGAGCCAATGTTAAATCCACTAATATTTCATATCAGAGCAATCAAATCAAGCAACATATGCTTTCTCTATAAATAGAAAGAAGCTTGTAGATGTGCATTGTCCGTTGAACATTAACGGATCTTCGATTAAGTTGATTGGCTGTTGAAAAGATCTTTTTGAAGATAACAATCATTCTCATAATTATCCTCACATATTATACTCAACCAAATAATCGACAACCCTCTAATAAAGTAATGTATCTTTCAGAATAGAATCGTATTTGATATTTCCAAATGAAAGAGAAGGTGATGATCTAAGAGTGAAAGTTAAATGCACTGATATTTGATATCACAATAATCAAATCAACCAACATACGTTTTTTTCTATAGATAGAAAGAAGCTTACAGTAAATGTGCATTGTCCATTGAACATTAACTGATCTGTGATTGAGTTGATTGGCTGTTGAAAATATCTTTTTGAAGATAACAACCATTCTCATAATTATCCTCACCGATTATACTCAACCAAATAAACTAGAACTGTATTGTATTTCCAAATGAAAAAGAAGGCGATGATCTAAGAGCGAAAATTAAATGCATTGATATTTGATATCACAGTAATCAATTCAAGCAACGTATGCTTTTTCTATAGATAGATAGAAGCTTGTGGATGTGCATTGTCCGTTGAGCATCACGTAACTGATCTTCGATTAAGTTGATTGGCTATTGAAAAGATCTTTTTGAAGCCAGGTAACAACCATTCTCTCCTTCCAGCTTTTATTGACTTCCATTACCTTTGTACCTTTGCAAAGCTATACTATCAAACATTAATTATTTGCAGACCATGTCCACATCGTCTAGTAGACGTTAGAAGAGGCAAGCACTCGAGCATTGAATGCTACCGTTTCAATCTCTTTCAATTCTACCGTTTACCCTGCAAAGGGACATAAATAACTTGGCTTTACTTTTATCTTTTATTGTACTTGGTCTTTGTCGAATTCAAGGCAACATCTAACGTCATTATAAAACGCTAGATTTATATAATTTATAATCTTCTGTTTTATCTCTGTTCAGGTCAGCTTTTCAAACTATAGTTTTGCTGCATTTAATGGCCCCCCTCCAAAGAGGTCCACCATTGTCAGGGAATATGTTCTTGTTGCATGATTAACAATAACTTCTGTCCACAATTAGGTATACTCTGCAAGACATTTTCTTAGGTTTGCATCACATATAATATGGCAAGGATCTCTGTGTTTGGTCAACAAGAAAAAGACACAGCTTTATATTACTAAAACTGTCTGTACAGTAAGTGTAGAGTGATGATGGGGACCATCTGTGCTATGGACATGAGTGCCACAATTCTCTCCTCCAATGCTGCAGCGTCTAGGTATTGATAATCAATATAAATGCAACTGTTTAGGTACAGTGCCACCATTTGTGGGTGCACAATAACAAAATGTTTTCTTTCTAATCTTTTATTTTAGATTGCTCACGCGTAAAATTGTGCACCCCATTTCGTACAAGCTTTTGATGGCGCTGGACATCTCCTCAGGAGTGGTTGAATTTATTGTCATAATAGAAGGCTAGTAATTGCAGCAGCAAAAAAGTTTACTTTTGAAGGTATTTTAATGATTATATTAGATTAATTCATTATTCGGTTTTGGAAATGATATTTGTTAAATTAAATGAGAAGGATGAAGTATTTAGTTGCGGTGATGAAAATTCAAAATTAAGGTCTTTCAAAAATGAGATGTGAGTTCTAATCTTATCCAATTAGAATACACAGGCTAAGACTCACTATAAAGTAGAGACAAAACTAGATTCAATGGAAACAAGCAATTGCAAACTATGAAATTCGTAAACAAAATATAATAAAATAGAGGATTTAGATACACCTACAAGTGGACTAAAAGTGTTGGAATGGGCTTGGAATAAAACACGAAAGTTTTGGTTTAAATATGAATGTAAATGAAGATGAGAGCACATGTGCTCCTATGTGGTTCTCTTAGTGATGCCAACACCAACACAAATTTCTAGTGCTCATAATATCCTAAAATTTGTTGTATAACTCTATATTGAGACTTGTAATATTTCTTTAACCTATCACATGTAAAGAATCGTAATAGAGAAGGAGATTATGAAGGAAAAGTAGTTGCTATAAACCCATACAAAAATAACAAGAAAACTAATTAACTAGAAGAACACTATGACCTAATAAAAATTAACTATGAATGTTGAAATAGGTTGTAGGAGACTAACAAAAGCTTTGTGTGAAATTTGGAAGCAATTAGAGACAAGGACACATGCCCCTATGTGATTTTTCAATGGTGTTGGCACTGACATAAATGTCTAGTGTTCAGAGTGACTTAAAATTTGTTGGCCAACTGTATCTTGACTTTCTAATCACTTTCATCTTATGCTTTAACTATTACAAATGCATATATCCTTCTATAATTGATCTACAATAAAATTTTAATGAAACACGCCCTACAAAATATAAATGTTAAAGGAGAGACTATCTTGGTTGGCCCCTTGTGGGTATTTGACCAAAATACATATTCAAACAAGATATGGTAAGAAAATATGTAAACAATGGTGACTAAAATGAAAAATCCTTTAGTAGTGCAATAGGCCAACAAAGACAAAATGAGGAGAAGGAAAATATGGATCACGAGGTCACAAATTAGGATATGATAAGGTTTCAAACACAAGAAGAAGGATGCACAAAGATAACATGTAAGAGGAAACCAGGAAAGAAAATATAGAGAAAAATTAATGGCTATGGAGGAGATAAAATAGAAAACATGATCACAAAAGAGGCAAGAAGAATAAAGTCCCAAAAGGGCTAGGCAAAGCTCCAAAGAGAAACTTTAGCAAGACTCCAAAGCTTCAAAACTTCAAGATCATGAGATGATAGCAAGATAATAGATCATGGAGGGAAGAATTTTGATTGTGATGGATGATGGTATGAAAATGAGAGAGAGATTATCTATAGGATTTTAGGAGGAATTTGGAAAATGGTAGGGTAAAAATAGAGTAGGTAGACATTAATGCTCGCCTCACATCAAATTTTGGTGATAAAATAAGAAAATCAAATTTGTGTTAGGAAAAACTTGGGTGGGGCATGAGTAATAGTGCAAATGTATTTTTATCTAAGGAAGCTCAAATTTTTAGGGTAGTGGATGGTGGTGATTTCATGTCTTAGTGATCCACAAAGTGTGAAATAGTATGGAAATAAGGGTCTGAAGGGTTCACTACACATGGAGGGTTCAAAAAATATTAAATTGTAGGTGGAAAAAAGATAAACATCACATAAGAAAGGTAAACAAGGCTTACATAGGGGTAAGGAACACATGAGAAAGGAGAAACACAAGCACATGTATAAATAAGAAAAGGAACACAAGCATAAAATAACTATGAAAAAGGATTAACAAGGGGTAAAAGTACATGCTAAAGAGAACACCTAAAATGAGTACATCAAGAAACATAATATTTAATAAGTTCTCGAGTGTAAAATTTGTATTACTATTTTTTGTCCCCACTTTAATGGGCCAATGACATACTCAAGGTGAAGAAACATGTTAAAATAAGAGTATAATAAAGCATTGATTATCATGTAAATATTAAGGATACAATACCAAAGGAGAGACACAGGTCTTGAAATTTTATTTTTGATTACATATACATACTTGATCTTGAAATACATTCAAAAGAGTAGTCACTATATGCATACAATTGCAATACTAAATGACATATACATATAAAATTGAAGCATAACAATAATATAATAAGCACACAAATATAGAAGAGTGCACAATGGAAATAAAAAACACCAAGAAAATACATTACCTACAAATTTGAATGCACATTCAAAAGCTACTAGAAAATTATTCAAGGTTAAAAGTGAGGTAGAAATTTCCATTTTGCATGGAGGGGTCTATGGATATTTGTGAAGGAAAATATGAAAGGGGAGAGTAGTTGGATCCATGAAGAAGCACCCTGGTAAAAGTTAAATTAGAAATTAGATACTACAAATTGGATATCAGAAATGGATAATAGAGACTAGATAATGTTGATAAGAGTTGTAAGGTAGCCACCCAAAATAAGACTAGGCTAGTCCAAAATTCAAAGGTGTTGATTATGAGGATCGCTAAAAAAATTAAATAGTAAATAGGACTTATTATTATATTCATAATTTATCTCATGGTGAAGAGTAGATGAAACTCCATCATGGCATGAGTCCACGATCTACCAAGGAGAAGATTGTATGAAAGAGGTTTTGTCATGACATGGATAAGGGTAGGAAAAATCATGGGTCCTACCTTAATGGGTAGTGTGATTGTCCCCAATGTTTGCCTACCAACATTATCAAATCCATGAATAGAAATATTATCAGGTTTATGAGATTCTTATCCACACCAATCTTATCTAGAAGATCAATGCTACAAACATTAAGACCTAATCCATTGTCAATAAGAGTATTTCTAACCCAGGTTTTATTAATGACCACAAATATCATTATCTAGCCTCATGTTGGTTTTGGACCTCAAGAGGAGGTAACTCACATTGATGGAAAATAATATCTAGGTTTGTTGTATTCATACCATACACCAAGTCGGCTACATCATTCGGTTTAATATAAGGTGAGATGTTAATCTTTTGCAAAGCCTCTTGGAGCATCCTATGGTATGTAGACCGTGAAGTTTGAACTAAGTCCCAAAGAGAGATTTTGGTTGGAGTATAATGAAGTTGCTCAACAAGATCATACTCCAAGTGCTACTATGTTGAGGAGGACGAGGTGCAGAGGAAAGATATGGTTGAGGAAATGGAATAGAGGTTTGTGTTTTTTTTGGTTCTTTATTACTTTGAGTGTTATATGTGTGAACAGTTGCATGATAACTTGGTTGTTGCAACACATTTTGGTGTTCATGATTATTTTGAGTGAGTTGTTTTGCAAAGTATAAGATATGACTAGGAGGTTTAGATTGGTTTGTAGGAGGTCCTATAATTAGAGGAGGTCTAGGAGGTCTAATAATCAATTGTGGGTTTACAATTTCAACCGAGTTAACTAACATTTGACGATCTTCTATCAATGAGAGATCTAATGTCAATTTTGAATCTTCATCTATACAAGCCACCTTACTATTATTTGAAGAAAATGTATCAATGATTACATCCCCTTACACCAAGATACCATCCCAATTAGGAGATATATTGGAGAGGAAAAAACATGATTTTCATAATTATCAATGATTGGATCCTCTTGTGCCAAGATATCCTCATAATTAGGAGAGATATTGAGAGAGGGATCAAAGAAAAATAAAAAGAAAAGAAAAGAGAGAAACTCATTTTCATATGCTTGTAAGAAAAGCTCTTTAAAACTGCTTTAAAAAATTTGACAATAAGATATTAATTATGACAAGACAAGATTTTTGTAATGAAAACACTTTTCTATGTCCTATGGATCAAACTAGTAATGCACAAAAAAATTAGAAAATTTCAGGATAGACATCTAGAAACAGGAATTGGATCTAAGCAGAGACCACAGGCAAGGTTTCACACTAGAAAATTTAATGTCAAACTAATTGGACAAGGGCGTGGTCACCCTAGTCCAAACGAGTTAAATTTTGATGCTTTACAAATTTGAAATTGAATAATAGTGTTTGAAAAGATAAAGTTGTAGAGGTTAAGGTCTAGATGCACACAGATTTCTAAAAATGTGTGAAAACCTAATTTTTCTATGTGAAATACATAAGCATGCATAAAATTTTATGTTTTTAAGAAAATACAATATGTTCAAATGATGATTTTTCATAATTTAAACATGTAGAAAAGTAATACTTTTTTCTCTTTTGAAATGAAAATACTATGCAATTCTTCACTTTTTTGTTAAAGTATTCATGGATTAGCTAATAATTAATTAATCTTTAATTGATTATTAGACTAATTCATTTCATGCACTTAAGCTAAACTTAGGAGTGCTTTTTATGTTAACTGAAGTGATCTTTATTCTGATCATTTTGTCTCATCACATAGGATGACGATACTTGTCATGATCTTTACATTAGGGTTTCTCTTATCAGGAACTCACCCTCATTGTATTATCTCAAGATCTCCTTGAAGACTCTCGAGGTTCATTCTGTAAGTTTTTCTTATTGAGGATGTAGAAAATCATTGTTTACAAATCTATTGCATGGAAGGTGTTTTTATTTGTTGGTTGATCTTGTGTCTTGTGTTTATGTGCAACGAATGTGTGGTGGACCCATAACCAAAAAAAATTCAACCACCCCAGGGTCATATGGGCTACCAACATCCAATGCTTGGGAGCTAAAAAAAATCTTTTTTTGTAATTTTAGCAAGATTGGGAAAATCATGAAAAAATTTCGCTTGATTATCAAAATTGGGCAAATGAGATATTGTCAAATATCTGGTTCTGAGCACTATCCAGTGTTGTTTTGTTCTCAATTTTTTTTGTATCATTGGAAAGGTCTTTCATAGCTATTAACAGCTATTTATGCATTTTTTCCATATTTTTCTCCAAGTACATTTTATTCTGTTTTTTGTGTTTTCACATTTGTGTGGATTACTTGGATGTTTTAGCTCTTGGAAACTTTGTGTTTGCATGGGATGACTTTTTTTTGGCTATTCTATATGTATTTCCAATATTTTGTCCTATTTGTGCATTTTGAGCATCTTTTGCAAGAAATTTCTTTTTTGTAGATGCACCAAGATAAAGTGTCATTTTGGTGTATACATTTTGGGGATTTCACACACCTTGTTGTTCCTATATTGTACTCGCACTATGATATATGGTGCCATGGGTGGGTTGTGAGTGCCTTTGTTTTGTCATCACACCTTTGTCAAATGAGTGTTCCTTCCATGGCAACATCAAATCCCAGTGATTCTTGCCTCATGTGTGTGTGCCTTGTTTGCACACCCTTTTTATTTTTAGTTAATTTCAATTGCATGTTTAGATGTTCTATTTTCTCCTACATGCACTTTTTGTTGACATGTAGTTTTATTAGACATTTCTTGGCTCTCCCTTTCACATTACAGGGGGTTTCTACTATTGGTGTGAATGCTTCCTTAGTTTTATTTTAGAGTTATCTATGTATTTAGTTTTTGTTCCTATTACTGGGTGGATATAGTGGTTGATTATCCATGCATTTTGGTGAGATGGAGCATTTACCATATGGACATTCTTGCATTCCTATTTCTAGAGGCGACCTTCCTTTTTTACTTGATCAGTGTTCTTCAAACTATTGGTACCTATATGTCATTTGTATCTTCAACTTCCAAACTTGTTTCCTTTATTTTTCATCTAATTTGAGTAGTATCGTTGGGGGCACTCATGCAAATTGTTATCTTCTTGATCCTGATCACCATCTATTTTAGAGGAGGTTCTTCATTTTAGTACTAGAGTAATCATCACTCGACAATTGTCTACAACTTCTTTGTGCTTGTGTGATGTTCTTCATGTTCCTACTTTTTGGGACATTGTTGTTGAGGCTTCTTAGTTTTTCATTTCACCTTTCTCTCTTTTGGAGAGGAGTTTTTCCCATGATGTTTTATCCTTTTTTCTCTAATTGTGAGAGATTAAATTATTTGTACACATATGGATACCTCGTCGGGCCTTTTTTTTAGGACTCATCAATAATTCTTTTATTTTTATGCATTGGCTTTTTAGGGTTTTTAGCTACTCCCTAATTTCATCTTAAGGGGGTGTTAGAGTAATTACATGCATTATCCAATAATTAATTGTTTAATTGATTATTAGACACTTATTTCATGCACTTAAGCTAAACATAGGAGTGCTTTTTATGTTAACTAAAGTGAGATTTTATTAGATCATTATGTCTCATTGTATAGGATGAGGACACTTGTCATGATATAATCCCTTTATCATTTAGGGTTTCTCATATAAAGCACTCAACCTCATTGTAAATTATCTCAATATCTCCTTGAAGACTCTTGAGGTCCATTTTATATTTTTTCTTATTGAGGATATAGAAAATCATTGTTTACAACTCTATTGTGTGGAATGTGTTTTTGTTCGTTGTTTGATCCTACGTCTCATGTTTATTCACAATTCTAATATTTTTCAATGTTTTCCACTAAAATATGCATACATTTTTGCAAATGAAAGAAACTTAGGATTGTATTCAAATTTCTCAATAAAATAATTTAGATTTAAACCCTAATCAAATCTAAAATTAAATATAAATTATTTTGCAAATTTTCTCTAAATTTTAATCACCGAGATCTTTAATGCTTAAAGAATAAAATAATGCAAATTCTTATTTTGGGAATGAAACAAATGAAAATCTACAACAAGACCTTCAAAGCACCTAGGTTTTGTATTAATTTTCAAAATTTATGTTGTACATATTAGAAGATTGCAAGTGTAGGATATCTTAGGTTCATCAAAATGTAGAGTAGGAAAAGTGATCATAGACCCAACTAGGATTGACCTCTTTTCACTTGAATCCACATTTGGACACACAACTAACTAGGGCTGATGATTAGCTTGCTTCCACAAGGGAGAGCCAATCTCATAGGGTTTGTGTCCTTTTTGAGTTGTAAAGAAGATAATTTGGTGTCTTTTAATTTGTTTTTCACATATAACCCTAGATAATGTATTTTATAGCTCGAACAAAAACAAGAACTAACATAATAGACTCGAATCTGAGAAATTGTGACAAGGAAGAACCTATGACTGATTTAGAAAAGGATGAATTGTAGGGACAGGGGCGTTGGGTGCCCTAGACTTGAGATGCTTCCTCTTAGGTTTTGAAAACTATAAAATGTAGGTTGTAGTCTGCTATTTGTTTCTTGTGACTATCAATTGTTGAAACATTTGGATCTAACCTACACACATGAAAAGAGGGGGAAAGGTTGTGTTGTATAGGGGCTTGTCTAAGTCAAACCTTGTTTTGGTATTTCTACCTCCACATACAACAAATGATGATGATCAATAGGGCATACCCTAGGTTGAACAGAGGCCAAAACAAAAATTGACTGAAATGATAAATTATAATTGACAATATTACCTTTGGTATGAAATCCTTGATGAAGTGATGTCACACCACAAATTACCACAAATTTTGATTGATGGATGCCTTGATTGCTTGATAGACCTACAAGAGGTTAGTTCACAAAACACAATAGATTGTTCTAGATAGCATGTAGAGGATAACACAATACATCTTCATAATTTGATAATAATAGCTTCTTCTTGCCTTCCTCCCTTTCTTCTAATGTTAAAATGACAATAAAACTTGTTTACATATGCATCCTAATTGAAATTTCCAATTATAGGCCGGCCTAGGATCTTTTTAAACCACCAAAGACTGACACCAAAATTAAAATTTGAATTAGGACACCTTTAAGGTCAAGGGTGCACCATCCCCTTAACCGATTGTTTTTTTCTCAATTTTATTGAGATGTCATAGATTTAAATATATTTTATCAATTTGGCCCCAAAATGACTAAATTAAATTATTATAATTAATGTTGTAGGCAAAATAGGGTGTCAAGGTAGTGTGAAATTGTCAAGGGTGACAATTTATGATGCTACACCTTTAATCTTGCATTTTAAGGAAACCTCATCCACTGATCAAGCATCTTCCACCTCCTCATGCCACTTGTCAAGAGATTGGCTTGCACATCCATGCAAGGTAATCCAAGCCCTTGATTTCATCCTTCAATCTAAGCCCTCATGGTCCAACTTGGAGATCTAATTTAAGAAGGCTTACCCAAAATACATGAGGATCCCATCAAATAGAGTACTTACATGCATCAAAATTAGTATCATAACTAAGAGCACCCATATCTCAATACTTCATCAATTAGATCACATAAAAAAGAACCAACGGAGGCTTGATGTTTTTAATTACATTTTATGTTGTTATTTACTTTGATTTTTCTCTAACTTTAATGTGTAAGTCTCCTTTGATTTTGAATTTTGTTGTAAAACAAAATAAAAAGTAATTAAAAAGGAACAACCATCAAAATTATAAAAAATAAAATAATCATTTCATATTTAGAAAGCATTAAAATTGGTCATGGTAGGGACAACCTAAATAAAACAAAATAAAAACTAAGTAAAAAAGAATCTACACATTTAATGAGAGAACACTCAAATAGTTGTCATTTAGTTTCTAAATAAAAATAATAAAATAAAATTTATTACGGTTAATCCAGTCTAATTCAATAAAATGCATATACATAACCATAACAACTTAAATTGGTTGTAAATAGACCATATTGACAAGTGTACAATTTTCTAAAAATAAATATCAATAAGGAGGACATGATTGCTTAGCTCTATGATTGAAGAATGAGTGAATCAATTGATGTTGGAATCTATTTACCTCAATTTTAAAAAATTCTCTTAACATTTAGGTGTCTCAACTAGAATCAGAATGTTTTTTTTTAACATTGAGTTGGCTTCACCAATCAAGCAAAAATTTGCAACTACAAATTTGACCTATGTCTATGGACTTGACCTTTGATGTTTTGTGATCTCAATGTTTTGAGAAATTTAATAAATACCTATTTAATATCTCTTTAGAATATGTAGATTTGTAGTGTTGATATACCTTTTCTATGTTAATATTATGCAAAGGAAGCTAGGAGGGCACTTTTCCTTAGTCAACCTATTGATAGCAATAAGATTGAAGATAATATACCAGATGTAGAATGTAGATTCATTGATTATTTTAAGTACCAAATCTAAATGTGTCATTGTTGATTGTTCTTCTAGAATGAGAGATGATTCCTTGATTCTTTAATGACTAGAATGAAAGTAATAATTTTTTTTTTATACTAGCACATTACATTTAATCATGCAATCATGTGTTTAGGTAGCCTTACATAGGAAAATATAAAGGGGGTTAGTCAACCTAGTTTTGAGTTTTCAAATTTGATTTATGGTAGGTTGAGATGGTATTCATGAGGACAACCTTATAACCATGAATTCACCTTGAAATCAATGGACAAATTAGATTATAATAGATAGAGACTATTTAGAGATTAGCACATAAATAATTGTGACATTCAAATAGATAAGAGACATATTCTTATAAGAATAAGACAAGATGATAAATAAAAAATCATATTAAATAAATAAATCTCACTTTTAAAAAATATACTTTTTATCATCATACAGATAAATTAAAAGATGCTTTCAAAATTAATTTTAAATTAAAATTGGGTGGTGGGCTTAGTTCGATTGGCTAAAGCATCCTATTGCAAGAAAGAGGTCACGAGGTCTAGTCTCCCCACCATCCTCGTGGTACCAGAGGGTGTGTCGCTCCAACCTCACCAGTCACATGAAAAAAAATTACCAAACACACTACAGTTTATAGGGGGGTGGATACCCGATCGATTCCTATAGTCTAAAAAAATTAAATTAAATTAAAATAAAATAACATAAAAATACTAATTTTACAATTATATTTACAACCATTTATATATTCAATATAAAAGACACTTTCTCACCCTATTTAAAAGTATGATGATGTAGGAGCTAATATTCAATGCACCAATTCTCTTCATATAAAATGTCACATGGTTGGTAAGAAAATTTAAGCAACCATTAAAAAAACATTATTCAAGGGGCATATGTTTGTAATGATCAATTAGTAAACTTGTGGATGTGGACTGCTCATGCTACTTTTTAGGGTCAACTTTTTTTATTATTATTATTGCCCTCCTCAATAGTAATGCATTTAAATGTTCTCCTTATATTTAGGAAAGATGTCTACTCTTTTTATTAGTCAAAGATTCTCTTACATATGTTTCAAATATTCTATGTTTAGGACTAGATTCGTGTTTTTGGTTAACAAGCAAAAACATAGACATTCATGTGGCATAGCACACATTCCTCTCGAGTCAAATTATATTAATATTTTTTAAGAAATTTTTTAATTAGTATTATTATCGAATTGTCTATGCTCAGACTATACATTTGATCATATTTTATGTATTTTTTATTTTCAATTAATTAATAAATACAGTCAAATAAATATGTTGCCTATTATTAATACAATTTAACATTAAGAATTGAAAATATTATTAATTATTATTTTTAACTATATATGTTAGTTACTATAATTCTTGATATAACGTCAAACTACAAAATCCAAAACCCAAATTGATGTGGTGAAAAGAAAGACAAGATTAGACCAAGTGTCCCATAAAGTTAATATATTAGACTATTCATATAAATGTGGGCCAAATGTCATCATGCTTAGACTAAAATGAAACCCATCTTGTTTATGACAACTAAAAGGCATTTCAATGCTTTGGTTTGAAGTATAAATGACAATGATCAAACATAATTATTTAAAATTGATTTCTGAAATTAAATATTTTATGTAATTTTGAATATGGATCATATAATATAAAAAAAAAATCTTTTATAATTCTTATATGTAGTAAAAACTAAAATGTACTAAATATAATTGATTATAAATTATATATAATTCAGTTTTCAAAATATAAATTATTTTTTAAAATTGATAAACGCTTTTGGTTGGAGCTATGAATCAGTGAGGCAACAAATGGGGGCCTCATCCCGACATGGATGCACAACAACCACCACTCCCGCAAGCACGGTAGCCTAGCAAGGGCACAAGGCCCATGAGCACACCAGCCTAGTGAGGGAGTGGGCGCCAGACACTAGTGCCTAGTGCAAGTGAGAAACCCACACAACCAATTGCCAACAGTAGCAACACTGCTATGAGTCAAGTCCAAAGACTTGAACCCTAGTGGCCACAACACCAACGTCACCACTCATCCAATGCACCACGGGCTCATGCCCAAAATATAAATTCTTTTTTAATATATAAAATTAAAATGTTATAAATAAATGAGTATAAATCAAATATAATTATTTTAATAAAATACTTTTAATAAAAATTATCTGAATATAAAATATTTTCAAAGCACATAAATCTATATATTATTAAAAGTATAGGTTATTTTTTATGAGGATGTTACACGCGTAACAACATGCAAGTATATTTTATCGTACGAACAATGAAATCTATCTATCTTGAAAGAGTTGTTGAATCCAGTTATGAATTAGCTATCCCAAGGCTCGAGAATGTCATGTCTTGACTCACTAGGTTCTCTCAAGGTTCATTGTTTAGTCATTGTTTTCACATGGGGTCTACTAGTATTTGGGAATATATGCTTACAACTAAGTGATTGTATTCATCTTGACAATTCATGCATCCATCAGTTTCCACATTACTTCAAACTAACTTTATTCAAAAGAAATTACAAAAGATTAAGGGAAGAGAGTGAAGAGTCTAAGAAACTTAACTGTTCCATATATTACCCACATGCATAGTGAAAGATAAGTAAACCAAAGCAGAATTCCGTTGCGGCTCTGCTGGTCACGAGTTCTAGTCTCCCCCCGTCCCGTGGTACCGGAGGGCGTGTCGCGCCAGCGCCGCTGGTCACGTTAAAAATTTTACCAGGCGCACTGCAGTTTATAGGGGGTCGTGCTACCCGATTCCTGCAGTTTAAAAAAAAAAAAAAGTAAACCAAAGCAGAAATTATTTGTATTTCACCAAAATGCTTCACAACTACATAAAAAATAGTGCAAGATTTGAGAGAATTAAATCATTCATCACCAATGAGATAGCTTCAAAATGCACCTAAAGATAGTGTAGCAAATTGATTATTTCACTAGAATAAACAATTTACAGTCATGCAAAATTTACAATTAGGAATGATCTTGATTTAGCTTCAGCATCACAAACCTCTACATTATGCACAAGTCTTTATTGAAAATAAATAGAAAACATGAAATAGATGTTAAATTGGTGATGTTCCAATTCAAGTTTTATCATCTCAACAATTTATGATCCTTAATATAAGATAATATGTTTCCTTTTATAGAATTAAGACAAAGGTTAGTTACAAAATTTGCACATGGCAAGAAGGGAATAAGTGCATGACACTTGGCACAAAAATATCTCCAACACATGGGGTATCAACAAATATTTTCAGAAGACTTGATCAAATTTACGTCTTTTGGATTCGACTCTTGCTGATAATTTACTAACTCCACAAAAACTTCAAATAGCAATCATGTATCCTCTTGGTTGACAAAGTCATGGTTTTTTCACCTTAAGCTTTTCCACCTAGATTTTTTCAACCTTTTACCTTTAAATATTTATCTTAAGTAGCCTCTTATGTTCTTTATACTCAAAATACAATCTCATTCTAGCATGCTTCAAAATCTCTACAACTTCATGTATATGTTCCTACATTAGGAAATTATAACACAACTAGATTTGTAACCAGATCTTCACTTTTCAGTATGCTTCTTTCACCATCCATTAGAAATCATTTATCACTCTTCAAATTACTCTTCCAACATACATCCATCCTACATCAACTCACATGATTATTTCACTTCATCATTTATAGGAAATTATATAAATTCATCTTCAATTGGGTTTAATCTTTAAGTATAAACATTAAATCAACATAAATCAAATAATTTATGTGTTTGAATTGATCATTCATTCTTAATTTTCTCCTAAACCACCTTTAAACTTTCTTTAAATGTGATTATGAAAATTTTGGAAGAATTGGGTGGTACAAGAATTTTGATGATCCCTACCAAATGCAAAATTGAAATGATACCCAATATCAAGTTCTGCAACATGAAATTTTCCCAGTAGGCGAGCCTTACTTTGCTTGCATTATAAAACAACTAGATATGCCATCAATTTTTCCTAATTACCATTACCTAATGTTTATGCATCAACTAAGATTTGTGGGCAAAACCCTTCCTACTGCACTAGTAACTAGCACATGAACAAGATATCTTGTATCTAATTCAATAAGCCCTAAAATTTCTAGTTAGAATACATTGTTTTGCATTTAAACAAATTTTGGGTCTATTTGATAATGAAGGAAACACCTAGTGACGTGAACATTATGAAACTACTAGTAGTTATCCCCAAATCCTTTATGAGCGACACTATAGGTATGGGACATGATGCCTTATCAAATACATGATTCGAAGTGCAACAATGAGTTCCACAAGACTTAAAATTCCTAAAAAGTATAACTTTCAAATCTCGAGTAATATTGAACTTCCTTGACCAAATTTTGGTGCAATTTTAAACATGCTTTTAATCTTCACCAAAAGGACTAAAATTTTGTGTTGAACCCCTATCCAAATACCTGCAAAACAACATGAACAAACACATTAGAAGGTAATATGCAAGTAAGAACAAGGATTCCCCATGAAATCCATTAGCATAGTTTAAAATAGCAAAGAAGAATGAAGAATACAATGAAATAGATTAAAATCCTATTAAAACAAGAAAACTCTTGATCCCATGGGGGAATTAGTGCCCATTTGATGTGAAAATTGGCCCTTTCCCAACTCCTATTATGTAAGATTGATGTATGATGAAGAGTGATCCACTTTTTTGATGCTTGATGAGTGCTCCAATAGAAAAATCTGCATAACCTAGCTATGAACTTGATGATAATGGATGAAAATTGCTAATGATTTGAGCATAGTAAGTGCTGTCAATCAGATTGCACCCGAACACTTGAATAGTTAAATTCAGTAATCTTTTGATACATGGAATGATTTTCAGGCCTGTGGGTTGCCTAATTTTGAGAATCAATCTCCAAAGAGGGCTGGCCTGATGAAGACCGCCTAAAAACTAATTAACTTGGTTGGGAAAGAGATAGAAAGCTTGCTTGAATTGAAATCCTAAAACTACGGGAGGTGATTGCACCAAAATTTTATGATTCTAAAGTTCTAACTTTATCTCACAACTCAACAAAGATCATGAAATTCACCAATATTCCACATGAAGGTTTGAAATTTCAATGTTTGTAAGAGGAAAACCAGATTTTCACAGATACAAATGACTAAAATCTTTGTTAAACACAGCATGCAGCTTTATAACATGAAATCTTCTTGTCTTTTAAAGCATTAATGAGATAAAACAAAGGATTCGAGATAAATCACAGTGTTTAAATCAAAACATTTATGTGACAATAAAACTCAAGAAGTAGTGAGAAGGAAAACTATACCGAAATCTCTATTACAATTCTTGAATGAAAAAGTGTTGAGTTACAATGCCTCACTGCTGTATGTGTAAGCAGGAAAAAAGAAATAACTTGAAAAAGATGAACTTTTTCAATATATACAATACGAATGCACTTCAAAGTGCATGAATCAGCAACTGAAAGTGATCTGAAAGTGAAAAATGACAATCCCAAAGTGAAATCCGAGCACAAATAAAAATCCTTGAAAATGTGCTCCAAACTCATGCAAAAATAAGTGAACTCAGTCTCGAACTGGCAGTCATAAAGCGTGCAACTGATATGTAACTCAAACAGAATTGGAAATTCCTAAAAAGGTGGGCTAAAGCATGTGAAAACCACCTCGTTTGTATCAATCCACCCATGCGAATAAGAACTCCACTTCGCCTAATATTTAATGCTTGCATCTGAGATAGTTAAATAAATTAAATGATTTATATTTTATCATTTAATTTATCAACTTTACAAAAATGTAATGCAAGGCATAAAATATTTTAATTTATCTAAAATGGAATCTTGACTTTATAAACATGAGTCCATGCATATTCTAAAATCCGCCACTATTCTCAACATACATCAATATCTCAAGGTATATAATCAACGCCGGTTATAGATAAAGAAGACTCCATGTTTTCGTATGGTTGCACACTTCTTATATTATTCATATCATATATCATATGATGAATACATATGTCTCCTAAGATACTAAATTCGGCCCCCTTCAAAATTCGCATGACTTTTTAATTGACTTAGAAGTCAATATTCACGATTCAAAAGACATGATGATGGAAAACAAAAAGAAACCTAAAATGAGTCAACCCTAATCATTTCCATTTTCGCATTTGTCTTCTTGCTTAGAGAGGAAGCGCCACCATGAATTAGGGTCTGAAGTTCTGAGAGCTATTTTGAAGCTCAAACCACGTTTTTATGCTCTTTTCCTGGCGATTGACATGTGAATCCTACAAGTAAAGCATGGTAAGTCTTTCTTTTGACAGAAATCTGGACTTTCTATGAATTTCGGCACTATTCTTTGGTTCATTGGCCATAGCCATGCCCATATTTTGATATACCTTTTACTCATTTCTTCCACTATTAATATTGTCATGTATTCTGGCCGACATGAGAGTTTTTTCCTGAAGCTTATCACTGCGGGCTTTGAGTATATTCTCACACAGATTTTGAAGAGACTTCTGGAACCTGAGTAAGTCTTGAACTATCTATGATTTGCATTCATATTCCATTGTGAAAAGGCTCGATTCTGAGGTACTTTACATGCTTAATAATAAGCATTCATCTTTCCATGCCTTTATGAAAGAAATAAGATAATCCCTACTTCATGGAAGTCGCGGCTGCTCTAATTCTGATTTGGGTTCTCTTGTTTCATTGCACCTTTGAATATATTTCTTGCAGCTGGAAAAATTTCATCAGGCTCTGTATCTAGCCACGCATACTGTGCTTGGGTTTACGCACCCCAGTTGAAGTCTAGACTGGCTCGACCCATAAGTCCTTTACACCATCTTATATATCTCCTGCACGAAACCCCATCTAGGTAAATAAAAAAACATCTCCAGGCCACCATATTAGAAGAAATGTGTTGGAATTGTCTTAACTGGTCACGACTAATATAATCTCCATCATCTCCATCTAGGTATCTTGACACAAATAGAAAACTTCTAACTTTGTAACTCCAATGATTTTCCTTTATGCTTGAAAGACTTCCATAGATATGAGTAAAAACTCAAAACCCCAGATCATTTTCTCCTTCTGTAGAATTTGTATTGATTATTATGATATATGGCTTGGCCCATGAAATTTTATCATTGTGATGTTAGTGAAATCTGGGTTTTATGATGTATGAACAAGCTGAGTTCAAACTGGAAAATGCATTTTGTACCTTCCTCTAGAGATTCTTATGTGATTACTCTATGATGTTCAACTCCTGTGATCTGTAGCTTTTCTGTGAATAAAAAATGTTTTCAATATATATGTAAACCCGATTTGAGCAAACCGATTTGAGCAAACCGTGGCTTCACAGCATTCTGATTTTTATCATTTGCATACATTGTATTTTGGAAAGAAGGATGAGATTGACATCTCTTGCCAAGCTCTTAAGTTCTGCGGCAGTTGTAAATGCCAATTCCTTTGCATATGTTGTTTCTTTGGCAACTTCACCCTCTTTTTGCAGAATTTGAGTTTGTAATTGAACATCAACTGGACTATTTGCAGCTTGTTCAGACATACACTTTAAGAATGTCATCTGCACTACTTACGATATCATTCTATGGACAACAAAAATTGTACCTTTCCTTGTTAATCCCAAATGATTACCATTATCAGATATAGAATTGTGCCATTCTTCGTCACTGGTTTTCTTTACTGATCTGTTCCATTGTATGTGTATTCACCATTACACTCAACAACTTAAAAACATTATACTTGTCTGTCTGTTACTTATTCATGTTCTATATCTAAATCAGCTTCACTTCATTTATTGTTCTTTTCCATGGAAAACCTGTAGATACTCATTCCTTGCTGATGTCTCACATTTGTTCAAGCTCAAGAATGGCTATTGATTGATCAACACTGCAATAGCATCTGTCACTGTTCTCTTGATCTGAAACTATAACAATGTTGTCCTTCTGTTAGCTTTGAGACATAATGGATGTCATTAATGCATTTGTTGTTTTATGAGATTTTGATCTATTAAATTTCCATTATGATATAGCTTCATATGGCTTGAAAACTGTTGCTTTAAGTTTTTTCTTTGAATTTCTTTTATGACAACAGTCTTACTTCATGACTGAACTGATATAAAGCTCTCATATATAAATAAATGAGAGATATCTGCTTGATATGTCGGGCTTTACCCTTGTGGGAGCCCTTTTTGCTCCACATATCTGATAAGATGACCACGAACATGATGAATATGTCCCTGCACATTGAAACAAACATGTTAGTAAAATAAAAGAAGTTGAAAGCTTCCATTGAGTTATGTTTTTCCTCTTGATTTTTTGTAATCATCTGATGGATGCCCGATCAATTGTATTCTATATTTCTGTTGGTAGCGTAGGTATATGATAGGATTTGATTCGCATTGCTCTAACAACATTTCCCTCAACTCGCAGGTACGCTGGAGCTGGAACTAGAGCTGAAACTTAAAATAGAGCTGGAGCTGGAACTGGCGTCACAACATTCCTCAACTTGTCAACGATTCGTCATTCTAGGAAATGACGAATCACTTTCTACCCTATGCTTACTCTATTTTCAGTTGTATATTTTTCTTTTGCTCATGCACTCTTTATTTGATTGTAAAAAACAAAATAAGTTACTCCCACTGCTTGTGTGGGATTCAACATTTTTTCAAGATGATTAAAAAGCATTACTATGCAAGTTTTCCTCAATTTTCTATTTTAAATGCTTGCACAATAAAACTATGATTCAGATGTAAAATGATCTTCTATGATGATCAATGAATACTTCAAACAGATCAATGAAAATTTCAATGCCTATAAATGATGAATTTCATTCAGCTCTACCTGTTTGAGCTTGAAGTGAAAAATAGGTAACAAATTGGCAACCTCTGCAGAGTGTTTGCTTGCTAAACACAATAGACCAACATATCCATTGGGCATGGAGTCCATGTTCTGTTCTGTTTTAACTCAGAAAACTTTAACTCGGCTTCAAAACATGCAAACTTGAAAGAAACTACTGCAATTATGTTGAAGACAGAATCTGAAAAACCAAGTGCAACAACTACACTTATTGAAAACATGACAAAACTAAAATGAAATGTGCCAACAGGGACTTATTGAAAGCATTACTAAAACTGAAAATTATTCTACTATGTACAGCTTAAAGCTTAAAGTTTAATAACACTGTTTCAAATGAATCCCATTAACAGGGATTGGCAGTACTTCACCATTTAGCTTTGAAAGCTGAAATTCATTGTGTTCTTTCTTTTCTGTAATAACATACGGGCCATCCCACATGGCGTCAAACTTCGTATGTTTACCAGGTTTTCTTTTGAGCTCATCTCACTTGAAAACTAAATCACCCTCATTGAAGATCTTTGTTGTTGCTTTCTTATCGAATGTCCTCTTCATTTAAGAATGATGAATCTAAAGCTTTATGTAGGCTTCCCTTATGGTTTCTTCCAGTTTTGTTAATTGAGCAAGCCTGACTTGCATTGGCTGCTCCTCAAGTAACTCAAGTTCTTTTATGTAACTAAAAGTTGGCAATTCAATTGAAATAGGCAGTTTGGCCTCTTTGCCATAAACCAAAACATAAGGTGAAAAGCTTGTTGATTGTTTTGGTGTAACTCTATCAGCCCACAGGGCTAACTTCAGCTTGTCATGCCATGACCTCTGATTATCTTCAATTGTCTTTTTAATGATCTTAATCAGATTCTTGTTTGTTGATTCAGCTTGTCCATTACCCTGGGGGTAATAATTGGACGAAGTGTTCAGATAAATATTTTTCTTTACTGACCAATCTGAAATTATTAAACCAACAAAAGCTAAAGCATTATCAGAAATAATCGAATCAGGTGTACCAAACCTGGAAACTATATCCTGATAGAAGTTTAAAACTGAATTTACATTTGCATCTCTTAATGCAATTACTTCAGTCCACTTCGTAAAGTAGTCTATGGCAATTAAAATCCATCGATGCCTAGCACTTGAGGGTGGATTGATTGGACCGATAAAATTGAGTCCCCACTTTCTGAATGGCTGCTCAACTTGAATTGGATTCGGGGGTAGGGCTGCTAACTTTTGTTTTCCTGCAAAAAGTGAACATTTAGCACATTTTCTGACATAAGTATGTGCATCTTTGAAAAGATCTGGCCAATAATATCCTGCCTTCATAATTTTTAGAGTTGTAGTACGAGGTGCAAAGTGACCTCTAGCAGGTCCATCATGGAATTCTTCAAGAATTCTTTCAGTCTGATCTGGATAAATACACCTGAGAAAAAAACCATTACAATCCTTCTTATAAAGAACACCATCAATTTTTGCATAAGGAATTGCTTGTAACCTGTAATATCTTCGTTTAGACTTGTCTAAACCTTCTGGACAATCTCCAGTATGCAAGTAATGGATCATTTTATGAATCCAATCAGCTGAAACAGCTGAAATAGAAGGTTCATCTTCATTATTCAGAACTGTAACAACCTCTTTACTGCTATTTTTTTCATTTTCTGCAAGTTGTTCGCACAGTCCTTTACCTCGAACAAGCTTGGTAACCTTTATGCTGATGTCATACTCCATGACTTTGGTTATCCAGCCTGCTCACTTATCATTAATGTCTTTATTCAGTAGAAACTCCTTGACTGTTGGGTGAGCTACCAACATATTTATCTTATTATTAGACAGCATATGTCTGAATTTTTTCAGACTTCTCACTACAGCAATTACATGCTTCTCAACAAATGAATATCTTATTTCATAGTCATGCAATATTTGACTAAAGAAAGCTATGGGTTGCTCCATGCCTTCATTATTTTGCTGACAGAGCATTACGGAGATGGTATCCACTCCTTTGAATGCGTACAGTATGAAATCTTTATCAAAATCAAGATTGATAAGAGTAGGGGCTGCTGCAAGTGCCTCTTTAATCTTCTCAAAACTATTATTTCCTTCTTTTGACCAGCTGAATTGAATGTTTTTCTTCAGCATGGCTGTCAATGGTTGTAATAACGACGCAACATTGGGAATAAACCTCCTCACAAAGTTAATTCTGCCCAGGAAGCTCTGCAAACCCTTTTTATGAGCAGGCAAATGTAAAGCCAAAATGGTTGCAATACGTTCTGGGTCAATAGAAATGCCATCTTTTG
This sequence comes from Sequoia sempervirens, assembly GCA_007258455.2. Classification (NCBI taxonomy): domain Eukaryota; kingdom Viridiplantae; phylum Streptophyta; class Pinopsida; order Cupressales; family Cupressaceae; genus Sequoia; species Sequoia sempervirens. The sequence goes on along the minus strand of VDFB02369157.1, from coordinate 24,842 downwards.
AAACAATATAACCCAGAAGCTTACCTTCGTGAACAGCAAAAATACTCTTTTTTGGATTCAAAGAGATTCCATATTCCCTACATCTCTCAAATATCTGTCTAAGATGACTGAAATGATCATCAGCATTCCATGAGAAAATAGTGATATCATCCAAGTAAACAAGAACAAATTTATTTATCAAACCTTAGAGAGCCATATCCATCGCTCTTTGAAGGTGGCTCCTACGTTTGACAGTCCAAACGACATTTTTCTGTAAGCCATAGCACCCCACTTGGTGGTAAAGGCTGTCTTATACTAATCTTCTTCCTTAACCAAGATTTGGTTGTAACCTGAATACCCATCCAGCAATGAAAACCTTTCTGATCCTGAAACAACCTGCAATATTTGTTCCATTGAAGGCAGCGGGTAGTGATCTTTGAGTGAACCTCTGTTTAGATCATGAAAATCAACGCACAGCCTTATCTGTCCGCTCTTCTTTATGACAGACACCAAATTTGACACCCAAGAAGTGTGCTTGATTGGAAATATTATACTACCTTCGATCAGCTTGTTTAATTTTGTTTTCATCAGAAGTTCCAACTTCGGATTCAGGGGCCTCTGCTTTTGTCTCATCAGTTTTGCATTGGGTTCGAGCTCAATTGTATGTTGAGATAACTCAGGGTTAAAACCCTTCAAATCTCCATATTGCCAAGCAAATATGTCACTAAATTCTTGAAAAAGCAAGATAAAGGCTTGTTGTTTTGTCTTTGTGCAGACTTTACCAAGCTTAAGCAACTTGTCCTTGAAAATATCTATGGACTCGTAATACTCCTGCTTCACTGTAATACCTGATTTCTCTCTTCTAACCTGATCATCAGTGTTGAAGATGGATTCAAGGGTCACCAAACCTTTTGGTAGCTTGTTAGTTTTAAGTTGCATAATCTGATCACCATATTGTTGATCAAATTTCTTTTGATTTCCAGCAGAAAACTCTGCTTCTTCCATCAGAAAATGAGCTAGTTGTTCATCACTATCAAAAATATGTCAACTTACATTATTATCAGGTATTGAAGGTCTGACAACTACCTTCACGTACTACTATACCTCCACATTGTGAATTTTAGTCGGAATGTCAAACTGTGACCCTAGAGCAGCAAGTTTATCAGCTTGCTTATTTTGAAGTCTGGGTACTGATTGCAGATTAAATGCATCAAACTCCTCAATTAAGTCCCAAACATGATGTTTGTACAATTTCAGCAAATCATTCTTTGTTAAATTAAGATTTCTAACTTGATTTGCTATTAATTATGAATCACCAAACACCTGTAAGCATTTAATCTTTCTTTTTCAGGCCCATTCTAAGCCATGTATTAATGCTTCATATTCAGCAACAATATTAGAATGGCTGAAAGAAAATCTAAAAGCTGAATAATACATGTCTCCTTCAGGTGAAATCAGAATAGCTCCTCCACCAGCACCAATTTTACTCCTAGAACTGTCAAAAAATAGCTTCCAAAGCATATCAATCTGATGTACTTGTTGTTTTTCTTCCTTAACCAGATTTGGTATAATTGTATCAGGTTTTTGAATCATATAAATTCCCAAACCTACTTCGTCTATGAGATTAAACGGATCAATCTCATGATTCTTGGCTACCCACTCATCTAGATTTATGTCTGGTATGCCTTCTATAGGTACAGTAGGGTTGAGGGTCATTGATTGATCCTCCTGATCATGGAAAGCTATGTTTGCGTTTATGGAGTTCAGAACATAAGGCTCAATATGGTCTTTAGCTAATGATTTTGATTTAATCGTGACTCTAGTACCATACTTGGTCCTTAAAAATATGTGTGACCAGTCTAATGACAAATAACCACCTAACTTTGCAGTGAAATCTCTAGATAAGCAAATGGAAAAATAAGGTGGGAGATCAATGACATATATGTCCTGTGAAATTTGAAAGTTGGGACAGGCATGCAATGTAAGAGGCAAATTTTTAATAACTCCTACAGACTTAACAGCTGTACCATCCAACTGAACTACCCCTTTTGACAACGGTTCATACTCAAGTCCTAACTTGTCTACCAGCTGTTTAGGCATGATTGAGTTGCTTGCTTCACTGTCGATCATGCAGTTATGCACTATGTTTTCACTAATTATTAAGCTGACATAAAAAGGTGGTGGTTTTACCTCTTTAGTTGGCTGCTCCTTCTGATCTGAACTGTTCGTAAGAACTTTTGACTGTTATGTATTTGCTTCGGCAGAAATTGATATCTTAGCCAAAGCCTCCTGCAAGCTTTATTTTTTCCCAGGCAAGCATAATGCATCTATCATGGTAATGCCAACAATTGTCTTTTTCATATGTTCAACAATATTGAAAGAAGAAGCACCAACCTTTGATTGTACCTTTTGAACAGCAACATCTGTTTGAGCTGCTTGAGGCTGGAACTGAACTTTATGCTGCTCCTTTGATGGTCTAGCCTACTGTCTTGGTAAAATATGAACATTCTGAGCTGTTGAAGGCTGAAACTGCCCCTATTGGGCTATAAAATCTTGATTTTTCTTGTGAACAGCAAGTTGTTTGTCTTTCTGTACGTTGTTTATCAGAAAAAAGCTTGTTGTCTTAGATCAAATGCTCTCTTTTTGGCCTTCATATTGGCTACAATAGAAGTGGCTGACTAATTTTGACTTTGCACATGATTAACTCCGCAAAATTCACTTCCTTGCCAGTTCATCATGACAACATCAAGGTCACTTTGTTGTGTTTGTTCATCTTGCTGATTATTGTCCTCCTTAGTTGTCTATTCAGAAGCAGCATAATTATTTTGCACCATGAGTGCTTGATTAATCACCTCGTTCATGCAAGTAGCCTGATTATGAGGCTGATTGCAGGGATAGCACCATACATAGTCTTGTGCTAAGTTGTTCTGTATTGCTAAGTTGTTATGTATTGGCATCAACTCTTTTGAAGAGCTAGTAGCAGCTGGGTTAAATGGTTGATTAGGCCTAAAGTTGAAATTCCTCTTCTGTCCCTGGTAATCAGCTTGATAAGCAGACCTATTTTCTTAAAATGATGATTGATTAGGCCTGAAATTTTGACCTTGCTGGTTTTTAAGACTTACCAAGTTGTTACTCACAGTTTGTAGTAACTTGGCCATTTGTTGTTGGTCATTTATTAGTTGTTGTTGGGTATTTTTAAGACTTTGCAAATCAGAATTTGCTGGAACAACATTATTTTGTACTAATTCTTGAAAATCTAAGGCTGGAACATCAGGTATAGCGGTTATTGGAGGTATATGAATGGGCATATATGGTTGTACCTCTGGGAAAATTGGTATAGGGGGTCTTGGGGCAAGTTTTACAGCTTGTATGAGGCTGTTTTCAGCTCTAATGGCGATGTCATATGCTGCTGGTAATGTTAACCCACCCATTGACTGTATCATTAAGGCAATATCACTATGCAACGATCTAAGGAAATACAGAAAAGCGTGGTCAAGAGTTGGCATTACCGTTACTGGAATTCAATCACATGTCCTTTGAAATCTGAAATTAAAGTCCATCATTTGTTCTTGTGGTGCTCTCTTTATAGTCGTCATTTGTTCAACTAGAGATAAATGATCAGACTTATCTGAAAATTGCTTTGTTAGCTTATCTCCTAAGTCATCCCATGTTGAGACGCTATGAACTGGTAGGACACGAAACCACTAAGATGATTTCCCACGTTCTCCTAAATCACATGGTGAACTCCACATAGCGAGGCTATGTCTCTAATATGCTCAATGGGCGTACTCTGATCTTCACCAAGAAAGAAAGAAAGACTTTTGAGTGCTACTACTGGTATATCATCGTGCAGAGCCAGATCTAATGGGTTGCCCCCATTAAATGGAACAAAAACATGTGCTTTGGCCATCGTAGCTACTGGTATTCTGGGATTTGCAGCTTGTATAATTGGTACAGGCTGAACCGGTACTCTATAACTTGGCGAAGATGAAAATGAGCTTGGCTACCTTGTTAACGATCAGCCTCTCCTTCTTGATATGTAAACTAATGGTTCTGCTCTTTTAATTGGAGAAACTAATTACTTTCTTGAAGACTTACCAAGTGTTCATTTAGCTGTCCTTCCTATTCTTTTTGGCAAAGACAGCTGCAAGTACTCAAACGAAGAAGAATTTCGTGTTTGAATATTTCTCATAAGCTGTTTGCACTTGATCTGCTAGAAACTAAGAAACGGAGTCGCCAGATATATGAAAAACAATCCTCTGAAAGGCTGCAATAATGCTGTATATACCAAACAACAGCTTGAACTATAAAAACTTTGCTCTAAAAAGTGATTAAGAGTCCAACTGGGCGTACCAAAAACTGTTGTCAATCAGATTGCACCCGAATGCTTGAATAGTTAAATTCAACAATCTGTTGATACATGGAATGATTCTCAGGGTTGTGGGTTGCCTAATTTTGAGAATCAATCTCTAGAGAGGGTTGGTTCCCTGATGAAGACCTCCTAAAAATGAATTAACTACGGGAGGTGATTGCACCAAAATTTTGTGATTCTAAAGTTCTAACTTTATCTCACAACTCAACTAAGATCATGAAACTCACCAATATTCTACATGAAGGTATGAAATTCCAATGTTTGTAAGAGGAAAACCAGATTTTCACAGATACAAATGACTGAAATCTTTGTTAAACACAGCATGCAGCTTTATAACATGAAATCTTCTTGTCCTTTAAAGCATTAATGAGATAAAACAAAGGATTCGAGATAAATCACAGTGTTTAAATCAAAACATTTATGTGACAATAAAACTCAAGAAGTATTGAGAAGGAAAACTATACTGAAATCTCTATTACAATTCTTGAATGAAAAAGTGTTGATTTACAATGCCTCACTGTTGTATGTGTAAGCAGGAAAAAAGAACTAACTTGAAAAAGATGAACTTTTTCAATATATACAATACGAATGCACTTCAAAGTGCATGAATCAGCAACTGAAAGTGATCTGAAAGTGAAAAATGACAATCCCAAAGTGAAATTCGAGCACAAATAAAAATCCCTAAAAATGTGCTCCAAACTCATGCAAAAATAAGTGAACTCAGTCTCGAACTGGCAGTCATAAAGCGTGCAACTGATATGTAACTCAAACAGAACTAGAAATTCCTAAAAAGGTGGGCTAAAGCATGTGAAAACCACCTCGTTTGTATCAATCCGCCCATGCGAATAAGAACTCCACTTCGCCTAATATTTAATGCTTGCATCCGAGATAGTTAAATAAATTAAATGATTTATATTTTATCATTTAATTTATCAACTTCACAAAAATGTAATGCAAGGCATAAAATATTTTAATTTATCTAAAATGGAATTTTGACTTTATAAACATGAGTCCATGCATATTCTAAAATCCGCCACTATTCTCAGCATACATCAATATCTCAAGGTATATAATCAACGCAGGTTATAGATAAAGAAGACTCCATGTTTTCGTATGGTTGCACACTTCTTATATTATTCATATCATATATCATATGATGAATACATATGTCTCCTAAGATACTAAATTCGGCCCCCTTCAAAATTCGCATGACTTTTTAATTGACTTAGAAGTCAATATTCACGATTCAAAAGAAATGATGATGGAAAACAAAAAGAAACCTAAAACGAGTGAACCCTAATCATTTCCATTTTCGCATTTGTCTTCTTGCTTAGAGAGGAAGCACCGCCATGAATTAGGGTCTGAAGTTCTGAGAGCCGTTTTGAAGCTCAAACCATGTTTTTATGCTCTTTTCCTAGCGATTGACATGTGAACCCTATAGGTAAAGCATGGTAAGTCTTTCTTTTGACAGAAATCTGGACTTTCTGTGAATTTTGGCACTATTCTTTGGTTCATTGGCCACAGCCATGGCCATATTTTGATATACCTTTTACTCATTTCTTCCATTGTTAATATTGTCATTTATTATGGCCAACATGAGAGTTTTTTCTTGAAGCTTATCACCGCGGGCTTTGAGTATATTCTCACACAGATTTTGAAGAGACTTCTGGAACCTGAGTAAGTCTTGAACTATCTATGATTTGCATTCATATTCCATTGTGAAAAGGCTCGATTCTGAGGTAATTTACATGTTTAATAATAAACATTCATCTTTCCATGCCTTTATGAAAGAAATAAGATAATCCCTACTTCATGGAAGTCGCGGCTGCTCTAATTTTGATTTGGGTTCTCTTGTTTCATTGCACTTTTGAATATATTTCTTGTAGCTAGAAAAATTTCATCAAGCTCTGTATCTAGCCACACCTATTGTGCTTGGGTTTACGTACCCCAGTTGAAGTCTAGATTGGCTCGACCCATAAGTCCTTTACACCATTTTATATATCTCCTGCATGAAACCCCATCTAGGTAAATAAAAAAACATCTTCAGGCCACCATATTAGAAGAAATGTGTTGGAACTGTCTTAACTGGTCACGGCTAATATAATCTCCATCATCTCCATCTGGGTATCTTGACACAAATAGAAAACTTCTAACTTTGTAACTCCAATGATTTTCCTTTATGCTTGAAAGACTTCCATAGATATGAGTAAAAACTTGAAACCCCAGATCATTTTCTCCTTCTATAGAATTTGCATTGATTATTATGATATATGGCTCGGCCCATGAAATTTTATCAGCGTTGTAAGTGAAATCTGGGTTTTATGATGTATGAACAAGCTGAGTTCAAATTGGAAAATGCATTTTGTACCTTCCTCTAGAGATTCTTATGTGATTACTCTATGATTTCAACTCATGTGATCTGTAGCTTTTCTATGAATAACAAATGTTTTCAATATATATGTAAACCCGATTTGAGCAAACCGTGGCTTCACAGCATTCTGATTTTTATCATTTGCATTCATTGTATTTTGGAAAGAAGGCTGAGATTGACATTTTTGCCAAGCTCTTAAGTTCCGTGGCAGCTGTAAATGCCAATTCCTTTGCATATGGTGTTTCTTTGGCAACTTCACCCTCTTTTTGCAGAATTTGAGTTTGTAATTGAACATCAACTGGACTATTTGCAGCTTGTTCAGACATACTCTTTAAGAATGTCATCTGCACTACTTACGATATCATTCTATGGACAACAAAAATTGTACCTTGCCTTGTTAATCCCAAATGATTACCATTATCAGACATAGAATTGTGCCATTCTCCGTCACTGGTTTTCTTTACTGATTTGTTCCATTGTATGTGTATTCACCATTACACTCAGCAACTTAAAAACATTATACTTGTCTGTCTGTTACTTATTCATGTTCTATATCTAAATCAACTTCATTTCATTTATTGTTCTTTTCCATGGAAAACCTGTAGATACTCATTCCTTGCTGTTGTCTCACATTTGTTCAAGCTCAAAAATGGCTACTGATTGATCAGCACTACAATAGCATCTGTCACTGTTCTCTTGATCTGAAACTGTAACAATGTTGTCCTTCTGTTAGCTTCGAGACATAATGGATGTCATTAATGCATTTGTTGTTTTATGAGATTTTGATCTATTAAATTTCCATTATTATATAGCTTCATATGGCTTGAAAACTATTGCTTTAAGTTTTTTCTTTGAATTTCTTTTATGACAGTAGTCTTACTTCATGACTGAACTGATATAAAGCTCTCATATATAAATAAATTGGAGATATCTTCTTGATATTTCAAGCTCTACCCTTGTGGGAGCCCTTTTTGCTCCACATATCTGATAAGATAACCACGAACATGATGAATATGTCCCTGCACATTGAAACAAACATGTTAATAAAATAAAAGAAGTTGAAAGCTTCCATTGAGTTATGTTTTTCCTCTTGATTTTTTGTAATCATCTGATGGATGCCCGATCGATTGTATTCTATATTTTTGTTGGTAGCGTAGGTATATGATAGGATTTGATTTGCATTGCTCTAACAACATTTCCCTCAACTTGCAGGTACGCTAGAGCTGGAACTAGAGCTAAAACTTGAAATAGAGCTGGAGTTGCAACTGGCGTCACAACATTCCTCAACTTGTCAATGATTCGTCATTCCAGGAAATGACGAATCACTTTCTACCCTATGCTTACTCTATTTTCAGTTGTATATTTTTCTTTTGCTCGTGTACTCTTTATTTGATTGTAAAAATCAAAATAAGTTACTCCCACGGCTTGTGTGGGATTCAACATTTTTTCAAGGTGAATAAAAAGCATTACTATGCAAGTTTTTCTCAATTTTCTATTTTAAATGCTTGCACAATAAAACTATGATTCAGATGTAAAATGATCTATGATGATCAATGAATACTTCAAATAGATCAATGAAAATTTCAATACCTATAAATGATGAATTTCATTCAGCTCTACCTGTTTGAGCTTGAAGTGAAAAATAGGTAACAGTAAGTTTACTCAAATTGTGGATGATAGGATGAGGAGATTAGCATCTTATTTATAGAATGCTAAGTTGAGGAGATGCCAAAATAGAGCAATGTGGGACTAAGAATTAGCCAATGGCAAAGTGCCACTTGTCCACTTGTAAATGGATGGAGGATGTGCAAGTTTTGAAGAATGTGTCAATAAATGCATATATTTGAATTTTGAAATTGTTGAAATGACATACAAGAGGGAAGGAAGAATGCATTGAATGCCACATGGCTCAAAGCAAAGGACATCTAAGAGAGATTAAATGCCTTGTTGGAAGGACTCATCCCACTTGGATTTTGAATTCAAACTTGGGGAATATTCCTTAAAAGATGCCTTGTTGAAGGAAAATAGAGATTTAATAAATCAATTAAATCTATTTTCATGTGCAAGTGGTAAAAGATGGAGGATGGGACATGAGAAGAGATTTAAATTAATCAGGGTTAATTAATTTAATGAAGGGATTAAATGATGTGACCTATTTGACTTAAATTTGTGGATCTATTTAAATCAAATATGATAAGAATGTAATAAGGGATTAATTAAATAAGGATTTTGATTTATTTAATTAAAAGAAATGATGTTAGATTAAACTAAAGAAGGTTTTAATTTATTTAATTTAATAGATAGACTTTAGAAATTTAATCAAATAAAGTTAATTATTTAATTAAATAGGATAATTAGATCATAATGGTCAATTTAATTATCAAGAAAAAGTGACTTAATTAGATAACTGATTTATTTAATTAAGAGAGGAATGTTAACGAATTTAATCAAATAAAGGTATTCGATTAAATGGTTAGACCGAAGGATGATTCAGGATGAAATGATGTTAGTGGTCAGGATCAGATGTCCAATGTCAATCAGTACATTTTACGTGTCTACATTTTGAAACTTGGATTACCTTTGTTTGATAGTTAACCCCACAACTCCATGTAATCACCCACAACCAAAACTCCTATTACAAATAAGAGATCAAAACAATTGATTTGCTATGCAACCAAGAGAGAAAAGATTGATTCACAAAAGCATTTGACATGCCTTTTGTATTGAATAATAAATACATGAATTATATGGATGATTAATTGCAATGAATGATCAATCCTTATAAAAGGAAAATAATCTTAGATGAGAATTTGATTAGATTGTGACAAGAGTCCTAATCTAATATAATGAGACAAGTTAACCTGTATTTAGCCCAACAATAATAAAAAACACCCCTAAGTTTATCTTAAGTGAATAAAGTAATTAGGGACCTAATAATTAATTAATGATTAATTTATTATCATGTGATGTCCTAATTATTCCAACACTCCCCTTAAGATCAACTTAGGGAGAAGCTAAAACCCTAATGAAGAATGTAATTATGGATGCATGAATGGGTCCCAGCTACAAGGCCTAATAAGTTACCCATGTACAAAAAAATGAAACTCTCATAATCAGAGAAAAGGAGGAAACCACTTGGAAAAAAATCATCTCCACAAGAGAGAAAATAAAATAACTACACTAGTGAAAGAAGGATAGAAAGAGGACTCGATGTGACCCCCCAAGAACTACTTTTGTCACACAAGTACAATAGATGTCCCCCCAATAGGAAAGAGAAAATGAGGATATGAATCCCCTATAAATAAGTAGCTTATGTGCCAATAATGAACGCCTGAAGACAAAATATGATCCACTGTCTGCAAACAAAATTTCTCCCCTTAGGAAGAAACAAATCCATTGGTGATTGGAGAATCCATTCCAAAATTATGGGTGAATAGAGAATCCAATTCCAAATGATGTGTGCCTCTAAAAAGTGTTCAAGTGTCCACATGTTAGAAAGAGATAATGTCAATCCAAAAACTAGTGAAGAGTGTTGGAGTTAAAATGACATTGAGAGGGGGGGTGAATCAGTGTCTTAACAGATTTGACCAATTTTCAAAAATTCATAAACATAGCTTAGATTTGATCTCAATATTACTCTGATTAATGCATTCATGAGTTGAATGTAATCATTCATAAACAGAATTGAGAAAAGTAATAATCCCAACAGTGAACTGAAACAACAACATTGTAAAGCAGTGAGCACATAGAAGAACAAAGAGACTCAAGATTTTTCCGAGTGGAAAACCCTCCTAGGGTATAAAAACCACTCCTAAAATGCCTTGCAGGCTTAAATTTTAATCAACTGTTCACAATGCCTTATAGGCTGATTTTTGAGCACCCACTCAAGGAGCACCAACCCCTCATTTAGAGATATCTATCTCAAGGAGTACCAACCCCTCAAATTATATTTCTGAACAATAATAATATCTCAAAGGATCTCTCTATTTTCAGTTAAGCTCATAACTCTCTATTTTTTCTCATCTACCTAATACCCTAAGAATTCAAAAAATTGAATCCTTAAAATATTACATAGAAAAGAATATTACAATATATCTCTGCATCTTTGTTTTACATATTTTTAATACAGAGTATTTCAATACATTTTTTATACAGCCAAAGAACAATATTCCAAAATTACAACCATAGAGCGTTCACCATTTTCAACACTGGTTTTTTATATACATTTCAAGTATGTCTGTCATGAAGAAGGTCTTCAAAGAATGCGTTTTTCACAAGAATCTAAAACTCACTTGCTAATTTAAGAATATGAAGCTGAATAATGACAATCTATAGATGATGGTAAAAATCAAGAGTAACGCCTGTCCAGAGGGCTGCAAATAATCCGTTATTTCAAAACCACGACTGCCCACAAATGAAACTCAAAGAATATTATCCCATGTAACCATTCTGAGATTCGATGCCAACCAATGATGTCAGCCTGCAACTAATCTTAGAAATTCCCATGTCGGTCACAGTGATTGAGTCTTCGTTAATCATTCGCTGAGACATCCAGATAGTCCTGTTGAAGGCAATTAAATTGCCAGTCATTCCCCTTATTTATCACTTTCACCATGACCCATCAAATTCGAAAGACCTCTCACAGACCACATTATGTTTCACTGAAATCCCTTTTATCTCTTATGTGTCACTGTGACATTTTGTTGTCGGGGAGACGTTTCATAGATAATGCTTTGTTTTACCGAAAGTCATCCTTTCATCCGGTGTCGCTGAGACAATTCATAATCGGGGAGACCATATGTAGATTTCATTATGTTTCACCAAAAGACCTTATCCATTCTGAGTCGTTGAAACAAAAATACACTCTCGCCGAGATGTATCCTTCATCCGCCTTCACTAAGACAATGCATAGTCGGGGTGACTTCTCGTAGAGCATCCTGTGTCTTACCGAAAGCCCACGTGATCATTCCTGTTCGCCGAGACAACTAAATGCCTATGCCGACAAGGTCCATATATATTCCATCGGTGAGACCCACAAGGTTCGCTATGACATTATATCGATGCAGCAACTCTTGTCGATGTGTCCCCATTCAACCTCTGGTCGGTGAGACATAACAATCTCGCTGTGACTAATTACCGAAGGTATAACTCCTGCCAATAGGGATCACCCTCTGTCGCCAAAACCATGGAGAAGTCTTCCTGAAAGCTACCTATGAAACTCCATGTGTAATGTCAGCGAGACCAAAGGTCACTCGCCAAGACCTCACTTCGATAACCCTAACTCTTACCGATATGTGTCTTCCCGCCACCGGTCGGTGTGACAATGTACAATTGCTATGACTTCACACCGAAAGCAGCATGTTTGGCCGAAGTGAATCTTTAATGTGCCATTCAGTCGATGTAACAATTCAAACTCGCCAAGACACAATGTCGATGAAGGATCACTTAGGCCGATGAACTACCTCATGTATTAGTCGGTGAGACCCGACTCATTCGGAAAGACCTCTCCCTAGTGAAAAATACTCATGTCGATAGACCTTTCCTTTGTCGCCAAAACCACGTGAATGTCATGTCGATAGATACCCAAAGGTGAATTTTTTCATCAAGGACAAACCAATCAGAATCACAACTAAGAACCAACAAAGAGTGATGTAGAACAAGCTACAAAGGTGATGAAGATGGTGGGCCAAAAGTGATAATGTGTCTATAAACAAAGAGGAGATTAATGTTATCAAAGTAATCCTCCATATCTGCAATATAGGACTCTACAAGGATGATATGTCTACAAGATACGCATCATAATTAGTTGTGTCTGGAAGAAGATGGATGTCTTGTTGTAATGAACCAATAGGGGCCAAGGATGTGATGATGCCAAACTGTTCAAGAGCAACATAAGATGATGTAGTCTCAATTTGAAGAGTGGTAACATGAAGACAAGTCTTTGAACCATCAGAACATGCAACACTTGTGATATAGTCAATATCCTCTAAAGTATCATCATCAAAGGGTAAGGAATATGCATCAATAAGAGGGATGAGACAATCTACAATAGGATCCCCTAGGTATGGAGAGATGTGAGGGTCTTCGTGGATCTCCCAAAGTTGATTCCAAAGTGTGTAGGGATAATCAATATCTGATACAACACATAGTGTCAAGATCAACACTAGAATATATAATTCCTACAACATGATCACTGATAATACCCCATGTTGATTAACTCCCTAGTGTGTTTAGTGTAGGTACGATTCCATAAAGATAAATAAAAAGATCAAACCACTTGATATGTGTTAGGATGTCATTTTTCCAAGACTCGTAGTTATCCTTTGCCAAGATGACCATAGAAGGATGAACAAAAAAACCCATGATACTTCGTCAAATGAAAAAATTGAATGCTAATAACCTCAGTGCATGTAAAGCAAGTCAAATGAAGTCATCTCATGTAAATAGATCATTTCCAAGTGCCAAGATGTCCAAGTAATTAACAAAATTGTGAAATAAAAAAATGAATAAAATGTACCTAGGGTAGATTCTAGAAAAAGTGTATGAATGAATCTAAAGAGCTCTAAAATACCTTTCCAATGCCACTGTAATCGTGAATATTGGAAATTCTAGTGAAAATTTATGAGCTCAAAGTAAAAATTGAAGATCTTACTTTTGACTAAGAATAAAATAACCAAAAAAATATGATGATAAGACTTGCACCACTGGAAGTTTCTTGGAACCAACTTTTCTACAATATCTCATTTTCTCTATTTTGACACCGTATGCCCAAGTTATTCCAAAAAGAAAAAATCAGTCCTTTAGAGAAAATAGGGGCTAGGGAGGCAATGGGGGTCATCCATACGATGATATCATGTTGCATCAGCACAAAATATTCTTGGAATATTTAGGGGTTGGATCATACCTTTCTCATGAATGCCTAATCCTTTTCCTTGATAATTAACAAACATTGATCCATTTGATGAGGAATGTGATATGTTTCCTAAAAATACTCTAGGAGAGTATCAATGTTTTCAAGTTCTTCTCTATACATCCATTGACTTATATTTTCTTTCAATTTGTTTCTAATCTAATGTTCTTGGAGATTGGAAAATGGTGGACCCAAAATGTTTAATAACAGGTGGTTGTTTTGACTTCTGAAGATATGGTTTCCCAAAATCATGTGAGTAAGAGGCATGGAGCCCACATTGAGTGCATTAGTTGTTTCATATTCTCTACATCCTTTGTCATTGACCTTGATCTTAGAAAATTTGGATTCAAGGAGGGTAAATGGATTAGATGGGGAGGATAGTGTAATAGGATTGATGCAAGATGGTGATGAACTTACATTAGAAGGTAAAATCTCTATTCTCGAGAAATTATTAGAATGGGGGAATGGAGCCTCAACAACACAACAATACTCAAAAGGATGAGGATTTGCACGAATTATGACTCGTTTGCCATTGTGGGGGAATTATAAGCATTGATGGTAAGTGTATGGAATGGCATGCATAGCATGAATTTATGGGCGACCGAGGATAAGGTTGTATGGAAGATCAAGGTCAATGACATGACATGTTGTATATTGAATATCATAGGAATTAGATTTAAGGGACTGAAATTAGATCTCTTCAATACCTTTTTGACGAGGTAAAGAAGTTGTCAACCTGGTCAATAGGCAACAAGTTAGGACCCCGCCAAGTTGGGGTACCTAAATTTACAAAAAAAATTGAAGATTTTTTAATTTTGTTTGTTTTTTCTCACAACCAACTGTTCATTTCGAATTCTTAAGGCTATGATTGTTGGCATTCTTTATTTTGTATATACTCATGTTTTTTGAATAAAACAATGACTTTGAAAGCATACAACTCCCTTTCACAAGTTTTACCATTTTGTCCAATTTAAAGAATATTGTGGGTTATTCTTTACACCAGATATTGTTAACTGAATTCTCACCTCAATTCAGATCATCATTCTCTCTAAAACTCCACTTTTATGTGTTGTATATGGGGCTATCTTTTACCTTTGTTATTCCACATTATACTCATAAAACTACTTAAAATTATTTAAGCAAAACTTACACTATTATTTGAGAAAAAATTATCGTCTTATTAGTCTCATTATCACAAAATATTTAAACCTTATGAATTTAGTAAAAGTATCATGTTTTTGGTAAAGATATAGACTCATGTTTTCTTGGATAAATCATCCCCAAAAGAAACATAAAACAAAATTTTCAAATGTCAAAAAAGATGTAAGTCCAAACAAATCACTACGTATCAATTGCAAAAATCTCATTCACTCTTGAAGCACTAATGGAGAAGTTTAGCAAACTATATTTACCATATATATAATGTTCATAGAAACCAAAATCTAAGGAGCAGGTAGAAATTTTTTTAGCCATATTTGTAATATAAAAATCTAAGAAATATTTCTCTTCAATATATTTCATCCTATCATGCCAAGCATTGTCTTCTCTAAAAGAAAAATATAGGTTATAATTATTTCATTAGTAATATTTGGAACAACATAGATAATATGTATCTATCACTTAATATTTTTTGCCTTAAAATTTGAGCAATCTTCTGCAACAGAATCCTCTTATCAATACCATCACTACTCAAACGATATTGCAAATATCTTTGTTATGTATTTCCTACATAGTTGTATCACTCGTTTTACTTATAGATATCATATTTCTAACCATTCATAGAAAATTATTTACTCTTGAAAGGATTTTAAACCTTTCAACCTTAACATCACCTTAACCCTTGCACAAGCTATGCTCTTATATGACAAGATGTCTCCTAAGAAAACATCACCTTCATTACACCCTTCATATTCACAAAACCACTACTTGTAGGGAGCAATATGAAAGTAAATACTTGAGCCAATAAATTATACACCATTACACATGAGTGTGTACTTGAAGATTCCAAGCATACATCCCCACTTTAATGGAGTTATGCTTTTGTATAAGGGGTGTCATCGAGTGCCTTACCTTTGTTAGCCCTTTGAAATAAGCATCGCTACTAACCTTAACATCACCTTAACCCTTGCACAAGCTATGCTCTTATATGACAAGATGTCTCCTAAGAAAACATCACCTTCATTACACCCTTCATATTCACAAAACCACTACTTGTAGGGAGCAATATGAAAGTAAATACTTGAGCCAATAAATTATACACCATTACACATGAGTGTGTACTTGAAGATTCCAAGCATACATCCCCACTTTAATGGAGTTATGCTTTTGTATAAGGGGTGTCATCGAGTGCCTTACCTTTGTTAGCCCTTTGAAATAAGCATCGCTACTAACCTTAACATCACCTTAACCCTTGCACAAGCTATGCTCTTATATGACAAGATGTCTCCTAAGAAAACATCACCTTCATTACACCCTTCATATTCACAAAACCACTACTTGTAGGGAGCAATATGAAAGTAAATACTTGAGCCAATAAATTATACACCATTACACATGAGTGTGTACTTGAAGATTCCAAGCATACATCCCCACTTTAATGGAGTTATGCTTTTGTATAAGGGGTGTCATCGAGTGCCTTACCTTTGTTAGCCCTTTGAAATAAGCATCGCTACTTAAAATGCCCAATTATATTATAATTCCAATATTTCTTCACAAATCTTCATAGAGGTTTAGATTCACCTCTAGACTTTGATTGTCTACCCCTGACTTCTTTTTATTTCTCTTGGGAATGGCTTCTAACAAGCTATTGGAGTAATTAGTAATTATTTGACAATTAATTAATCATTAATTAATTATTAAGTCCCTTATTACTTTATTCACTTAAACTAAACTTAGAAGTGCTTTTTATTATTAGATTGGGCTAAACATAGGTTAAGTTGTCTCATTGTATGAGATTAAGACAATTGTCACTATCTAATCAAATCTTTATCTAGGGTTTGTTTGTTTTCCTTTTGTAAGGATTGATCCGTCATTGTAATCATTATCTAGGTATCCATTATTCAATATAAAAAAACATGTCAGATAATTTTGTGGATCAATTTTTTCTCTCTTGGTTGCATAGAAAATTAGTTGCTTTGATCTCTCATTTGTGATAGGCATTTTAATTGTAGGTGATTTTTGGGAGCCTAATTACTCCAACTCCCCCCCTTAAGATCAACTTAGGGAGAAGCTAAAAACCCTGATAAAAATGCAATGATGGATGCATGGATGGGTCTCAACTACAAGGCCTAATGAGGTACCCATGTACAAATAAATGAAATATCTCATAACTAGAAAAAAGGAGAAAACCACATGGGAAAAACTCCTTTCCAAGAGAGAAAAATAAAATGAATACACTAGTGAAAGTAGGATAGAAAGAGGATTCAATGTGACTCTCCAAGGACTATTTCTATCATACAAGTACAATAGAAGTCCCCCCAATAGGAGGGAGAAAATAAGGATATGAATCCTCCAAAAAGAAAGAGCTCTTGTACCAACAACATGAACACTTGAAAACAGAACATGATCTAATGCTTGCAAACAACATTTCTCCCCTTAGGAAGAAATAGATCCAATGGTGATTGGAGAAGCCAATCCGAAAATATGGAAGAATCAACATTTCAAATCCAAATGATGCATGCCTTTGAAACGTGCTCAAGTGTCTACATGTTGAAAAGAGATGATGTCAATCAAAGGTCCTATGAAGACTGATGGAGAACAAGATGCAAAGGCGACGAAGATGGTGGACCAGCACTAATGATGTGGTTGTCAAAAAAGAGGAGATGAATGTCCTCAAATTTATCCTCCAAATATACAATCTAAGACTCTACAAACAAGGATGATATGTCTACAAGATATGAATTCCAAGTAGTCATGTCAAAAAGATGATGAATGTCTTGCTACACTGAACAAATAAGGGCCAAGGATGTGGTGATGTCAAGCTGATCAGGAACAATAGAAAATGAATATGGTGTCTCGATCTGAAGAGTGGGAACATGAAGACAAGTCTTTGAACCATCAAAACATGTCAGACCTATGATATACTCAAGCTCCTTTAAAGTATCATCATCAAAGGGTATGCAATTTGCATCTGCAAGAAGAACGAGACAATTTGAAGCAAGATCCCTTAGGTATGGAGAGATATGAGGGTTTACATGGATCTTCCAAAGGTAAATCCAAAGTGTGTGGGGACAATCAATGTCTAATACAACACACAATGTCAAGATCAACACTAAAATATATAACCACAACATGATCACTGATAATACCCTGTGCTGAATAACTCACTTGTGTGTTTGGTGTAAGTATGATTCCATAAAAATAAGGTAAAATATCAAGCCACCTCATATGTGTTAGGATGTCATGTCGGTAAGACTCATAGTTATCCTTTGTGCCTAATGACCACAAAAGGATGAACAGAAAAAACCATGATACTTTTTCAAATGAAAAATCAAAGACTAAAACCCTTAGTGCATGTAAAGTAGATAATATGAAGTCATCTCATGTGCAAACAGATCATTTCCAAGTGCCAAGATGTCTAAGTAATTGACATATTTATGTAAAATAAAAAAAAATGAATAAAATGTACCTAAGAAAAATTCTAGAAAACGTGCATGAATAGATCTGAAGAGCTCTGAAATGCCTTTCCAACACCACTGGAATCATGAAAATTGGAGATACAAACACAAATTTATGAGCTTGGAAGTACAAAATAAAGATCTGACTTTGACTAACAATAAAATAAATCAACATAAATTTTTGATGATGAGACATGCACCTGCAACCACAAATCACTTGTAAATAGCTTGAGAGATGATGAGACATGTATAAATTTTTATGATAGTGACATAACCAAAAATCACCTGCAACCAAAACGTTGATTTTCTATACAACCAAGAGAGAAAATATTGATCTATGAAAACATTTGATATACCTATTGTATTGAATAATGAATACCTAGATAATGATTATACTAAAGGATCAATCCTTATAAAAGGAAAAAGTAAACCCTAGATGAAGATTTGATTAGATTGTAGCATGTGTCTTAATCTCATGCAATGAGACAACTTAACCTATATTGAGCCTAATCTAATAATAAAAAAGCACTTCTAAGTTTAGCTTAAGTGAATAAAATAATAAGGAACTTAATAATTAATTAATTACCAAGTGATGTCCTAATTACTCCAACACAAGCAAGTCATCTTTTGTTGGATCTTCTATTTTTTTTTGTCTCATTTGTTTTGATAATCAAAATACAACTACATCCTCATACTTTAATTTAGATGATGTACTACTAGAGACTATTATCTAACGAATATATATAAAGTACTATATTTATCTTTTTCATCCATGAAATTAAATCTATTCACTTACCACAATATTAAAATCATTAAAATGCTCTATTATAAGGTTACCATCATTCATTCTAACATAATAAACCTTCATTCAAAAAAAATTGTTTACTAAGAATTGTATAATACAAAAACCCTAATTCATTCCATTATCCTTTAACAATGAATAATACTTCTAAAACATTCAACAATACTGAATTTGAGAGGTTCAACAAGATTAAATTATTCACCTTCCTATCTATATTCACTCATTCTTCTATCATCATAGCCAAAGGCTTATTTCCTAATTTAGCCAATTGGACTTATCTACAAGCCAACCGTCCATCTTCAACTTTCATAACTCAAAGCTCTCAACATAAAATAAAATAAAATAAAAAATCTTCTTCCTTGAAGTACTTGCCATTTTCCTTGACACAAAAGATTTATTCAAGAAGAGCTCCAACTCAAAAAAGTTTTATAAAAAAGTCAAGATGCCAATACTCTTCAAAGAACTAGCTAAGCCCTAACTCTAATATCATATGAAGAGAAAAACTAATGGAAACTCGATGAATAATAGTAGTGTATTAGATCTAAATAATAAATATAAATTAACTTTAATATGATAAAGTTAGTATTAGATCTAAATAATAAATATAAATTAACATGTTAATATGATAAAATTAATTTATAAATAAATAATAAATTAATATTCGAAGTTATTTTCCTATGTGGAGATAGGTATTTGGGTGCTTAATGCATAGGAAAGATGAAAAGTCAATGTAAATCATCCTGATAAAGAACAAAAAATAAATACAGTGAGTACTTGTGTTTATGGGTGCAATAATATAATTTGTAAATTTTAGTTTTGTATGCTCTTTCATTTTTATTATGGCATCAAAGCTGCCATAATACTCTCACTAATTATGGGCTGTGACAATGGTGATGGGATTGAAGTAAAGTCATGAAATTGATGATGGTTTTCTTGAAAGAATAGTAGCGCATTTATATCTTTACATACACAAGTTATTTAAATGTAATTGTTTCAGTTGAAGTGCATAGGGGAAAATCCGGTAGTGAGCATTCTAATTTCTTGCTTGTCAAAATTATATGTGAAAATTTCAAATCACTCTTATTTTTTACAATAGTTTACTTGGCAAGTCTTCTGCTTATAACTAAGGTTTCAAGGTCACATCATCAAATATGATGCCACATCAGCATGTATTTTATCGAGGTGTTCAAAAAGGCCCCAAAAAAAAGTGAGCCTGATATTTGTGCACTAAGTCATGTTTTATTGGTGCGCTGATGTGGTATCACATGATTTGTTGCTTTTTCGATCTAAGAAATACATTTCATTCAATTATGGATGGTCATGATCAACACTAACAACTTTAAAGTCACATTTATTAATCCAACATTATTAAAAATATTAGACATTCAATCAACAAATACTATAACAACTATATATTATCTAATTGTAATATCCACATATAAACATGTGCACGTAACAATATTGGGCACAATAGATTCAGGCTGTTAGGTATGGCACGAAATAGGAGAGGAAGTAAACAATTTTTAAAGCCGCTGCTCAAGCAATTCCCAGAGTCATTATATTTGGGAATTCATTGCCCAGCGTGGAGTCTGAATGAAGGGTGAATACGCTGCCACATTGTGTAATATTAGAGATCGGGAGTTTGTTGTTTTGCAATACTGTAGTTCATACGGTACATTAACAGCACTGTTATTTCTAAGTACTTCATATGGTACAATTACAACATTTGTTATCGCTACTTTATTTTCTGTCACAGTTGTAGTTGCGAGATTTAATGCTATTCTTTTTGAAGTCAAAGAATGCGTTTTGCAGAGAAATAAATTTTTAATAAAAAGTATACTGTCAGAATTTAAGTGCATTGTTGGTTGCGAATTGAAGTGTATTACTGGTTGTTTCAGTCTTCTTTGTTATTATTTGTTGGGATGGATAACTCGATATCTTGTGAGTTGTATTTTTGTTGTTTTTAATGCTGTTTTGTTCATTCTTTTTGTAGTTCTCTCTTTGTACTGCATTATTTTCTCATTGTATTTGTTTTTCAGCTCTGATCAATATAAAAAAACTAGAGAAATAAATGGATTCAATAAAGTTTGGTGGATTGGCATAGGGCTCTTTGATTTATGATTCAAAATTTTGGGCAGATTAAGCATTCAAATCCATAAAAAAATATTGCAAAAATCATATATCTGTATTTGAAAGTGGTGTAAGCCTACCTTGGTAAAGAGCAGTGCTTAATTCATTTGGAAGTTAAAATGTAAAATGAGAGGTCTATGGTTCAAATTTCGTAGTGAGATTTTAATTTTGGTGACTAATGATTGGTAAGTTCATGCTTCTCATTTTGTTTGACCTTTGTAAGGGTGTATTATCAATTAAATCTAATGCCCCATTTTACCTTTGATCGAAACATTGCATACATGCATCATATAATGTTTGTATTCTCAATACCATCAATACTACACTTGAGAAAGCTATCTAAGACACTCAAGCTACATTTGACAGATAGAGCATAAAGATGATAAAGAGGATGTTAGAGTGCAAAGGAGGTTGGAGGATTTCCATATTTCAAGCTAGTGTCTCTCTTTGAGATAGTAAATTATTTGAGAAGCAGCACCACATATGTGTCCCTTCATAAAACAAAGGGGCTTGGCAATTATTGGTAGTATTTGTGGATAGTGTAACTTGTGAAATAAGTGGGATTAGTGTGTTTGCACGTACTCATTTGGTGGATAGTGTAACCTCTAAAATAGGTAGGGTTAATATCTACATTGGTTTTGATCTTGTTGTACACTAAAGGATTTGCTTTCCATGGCACTAAAAGAGGGATATTGGCACTTTCGAAAGAGACTTGTACTCTCATGTTCAAGTACTAGAGGAAAGATTTTGACACACTTGGACGATGATAGACACTTGAAGGAGAGTTGTTCTCTCTTTGCGCATAGTGGTTGGGATTGGTTCTCTCATATGGTACAAAGGATATATAGAGTTTGGAAGTCAAGACATTTGTTGATACAATTAGTTTGGTATATCTTAGGTGAGCAAGGAGATTTGGTGAAGATGATTCATTAGATTTCCAAATAGACTTTTTTGTTCAATCCATGTAATGTTCCAACCTTTTTTTAATTGGTGTAATAAAGAGGGGAATGTTGAAATATTATATCTTAAGATAGTATATAAGTTAAAGAATAAATATAAATTAACATGTTAATATGTTAATGTTTTTATTAGATAAAATGGGAAACAAGGGTCCCGACCCTATTAGAAAGCATGCCTACAGGTATAGAAAAATACAACCTCCTAGAAAGGAGTAAGACCCAACTAAAGCTAGGTTTCCTAACACAAACGAACACAACTACAACTAAAATGCATGAAACAAAGAAATATCCAAGGATCCTACCTAAACAATGTCAGAACCAACCCTACTCAATCTCACACCCTTCACTCTAGGATGAGATTGGGAGACATATTTGGGAAGATCTTTCTTCCTCCTTTGTACAACTGTCCAAAAAATATTATTCAAGTCCTTGAAAATGGGAGAAGCGGAGGGGATTCCTCCACAAAGTGCCCATCCATAAGTGCAGCAAGAAGAGAGGAATATCAAGCAACCACCACAAGGGTAGGCTAAAAGTGATCCAAAGCAAATGGAATAGAAAACTAAGCAACCAGAGCAAAAGGTAGATAGAACTCATTAAAAAGAGTTTAAGGAGAAATTGAAGTAGAACTTCTCAAAGTCACACCAAATACATGAGAAACCAAAGCTAGAAGAGAAGATCCAACATCCTGAGAAGACTCGTTAATATGTTAATGTTAATTTATAAATAAATAATAGTTTAGTAATCAATTAATATTCAAGGGTTACTTCCATGTATGGAGGTAGGTATTTGGGTGGTTAGTGCATAGGAAAGATGAAGGTCTTTTAAATCCATATTGTATCAATGTAGATCATCCTGATAGAGTTTGAAAATTTTAGTGAATTCAATACAAGTATCTATGTTTGTATGAAATGATTTAATTTTTTAATTTTGATTGTGTTATTCCATTTTTATGGATACCAAGACAATTCACCCTAAGAAACTATTTAGAAAAATAAACCCAACTGTAGACATGTAGTCAATGTGCAATGTCTATATTATGTATCGATAAAATTGGTTATCCAACTATGTATTAATTGTTTGTATCAATTGGTTGTCGGCTTCAAGTAGTTATAAGTATCAGTTGGTTGATGGCTGTTATTTTTGGCAACCGTCAAGTCCTTTAAATAGATTGTGTATGTCAAGGAAAGGTATTTAGATATATTTTACTCATGTATCTAGTATGCATTGTCGACTTTATTATTAATTCAGGTATTTATTTTATCAGATAGAGCAATAAAAATTTGGTGTCGTTGCCTTAAAAAAAATGGGCCCAATATAAGAGACTAATGCTCTTGAACCCCAATAAAGGTAGGAAGAGACCACAAGGTGGTCAAGAACAAGAGATCGGGCGATCCTTGAGGATCCTAGTGTTGGAATATGGCTTCTAGTGTTGTCATTGATGGAAACTGAAGTCATTATTTTGGTCCACAGATTAGGATTTGCTCATACCGGCAGGAAAAGTAGAGAACAGTGTTCTACCAGCAAAAAGCAGAAAGAACAGGGTATCCAATCAGTTAATCGATTTGTATGCTTCACCAGATCATCAGTTTGAGTTATGGATCCCTAGGATAGATTGTTGAGCATATATGTTATCTTACTGTTAAGTTTTGTGATGTTTCATTAATCGGTGTATGAGCTTGGAGATCCGGCAGGATATTTTTCTGTTTATTTGCTCTTTATGGCTGACCTAGTGAATGTCGCATGTCGCGGATGTATAAGGAGTAATTGTTTAATTGTTTCTTGTGTTGGCTATTTTGTTTTGGGTCGTAGCTATAGTCTATCTAACTTGTGTGGGTGTCCATTAAAGATTGCTCATGATTTGAGCTGACATGTGGAGAATATTTTGTATTTTATTTGAAGCCAACATATAGCAATTGAATTCTTGCTGGCAGATATATATGTGAGTTCAGGCAATTCATTTTGGTGTATGAGTGGGTGAATAGAACAGAGCAGATGCATGTGCGAATATCAAAAGGGAAATTGAGGGAATTCTACTTGTGCAGAAGAGGATTTTGTGAAGCAAATTAAGGCAAAGCAGAGCTAAGTGCAAAGTTTGACAGAAGCTTTAGAATTTGATTCATGTGCTTCACCGGAACTGAAACCAGGCATTTGTAGATGCTATCTTCTCAGTTCAACATTTTTTTGTAATCAAAAATATTTTGTAAGGCAATGAGCCTTCCTTATTTTGAGAAGTGAGCTTTAGGCAGTGTGCCTGAATGCATGTGCATTCCCTTTTCTTCATACTTTTAACAGAGTATATAAATTGTGGATTAATCTCCACCGTGGTTTTTCCCCTAACAGGGTTTCCACGTAAAAATATTGGTGTTATGATGTTCTGATTGTTTCTTTCATGTGCTTGCATCTTTACTTTTGCTTAAATGTTGTATATGGTTTATAATTTGAATTGAAGTTTAGAATATTGTTGAACACTGATTCACCCCCCCTCTCAGTGTTCCTTGAGTCCAAAAATTGGTATCAGAGTAGGTTCCTCTACAGGAAGTTTAACAGCTTGAGGTGGATCTTGGATTGCAATGGACTCTGGTGGTCTTCAACAACAACTTATGGTGGCACTTGATGATCTTGATCAGTCTAAAGTAGAATTCATGGAATTAAAAGTAAATCTTGTGGATGCCAAAAAATTCATTCAATCATTAAAGGATAAAA
>VDFB02369156.1:0-10371 GCA_007258455.2 Sequoia sempervirens | reverse complement strand
CAATTAAGCAAAATGCCTTAGTGAAGCAAAAAATTTTGGTTTTGGGGTATAAACATGATCGGGATTTGTCTGTGCTAAATGCTTGTTTGGCATTTCTTGGGGCAATCTTTTAATTAATTCAGCACAAGAAGATAATAATGTTAAGCTGTTTAACTGTGTAAATTTTCAAAAGTCATCTGCATTGTCGTGGACACTAAATTTGTTTTAATGTTTGAAGGTGTACACATATTTTTAGTATCACTGGTTTCTTGTATTTTCTAAAACTTCTCGATATGCATAGAGGGCATCTAGCTAGCTGGAAAATCGGATTACTCTCACTGCTACCCTTCATGTACTTTATTATAAAGTATTTTTAATCAGGTTCCATGCATAAGCCTACCCTATAGGAATACACATGCATAGCCAAATTACTAGTATGGAACCAGAATATTTCAGATGCATTTTAAAACATTAGTACTCTAATATTAAGAAAGCCTGTCTTGAACCTTAAATAGCATGCCATGTCGATAATCTATCTGTTTTTCCATTTGCTTGAAAAGCTCCACAGTTTCATTTGGGCGTATAACCTTTGCATGTTTTCTCTCTCAATGGCATCCCAAGCATTTGCTGGAATTCACTTTATAGGAAATTCAATGCAATGGAAGAGATTGCCATAGCAATTATCTTATCGAAAACGATTAGTAATAATATTCCCCGTGGTCATTTTTCAAGTGCTGCAGAATTCTCTCTGATGTCTTTGAGTATCCTTTTTTGTTGACAGAATTCTCAATGATTGTTTTTGATGCCTTTGCTGTGTGCTGTTAATTTCGATTGTTTTTCAACTTGCAGTCTGATTTGCATGTTTCTCTGCCCTTTTTTATTTTCATATAATTTTGTAATTGAGCATGGTATCACTTGAGAGTTGAGATCAATAACGACCTATAAAAATGGTAAATAGACAGCTTCAAGACATTAGCTTCAAGGGATTGTACTAGCATATCCTAGATCATTTTATTATCAAGATGCTATTCATTTTATTATCTTTATTTTTCTGTTACTTTTGCCTCATTTTGTCTGCAAGGAATCTCTTTAAATGGAGCTTGTGAAGCCAACAGAAATGTAATTGGATGTAAACTTAGAATCATAGTCAGGTGACAAAAGGTGCAGATTCCTTTCAATTTAAATTTGTTGATTAAAGGCAAAGGCCTACGGATGGAACTTCTGCGTTGCCTTTATGGTGAACCCTGTTCAACCTCTTTGAAATGATTTTTTACTTGACATTTTGTTTTCAGTTCATTTCTTAATTGCAAAAGTTTCCATGTGACTAAATATTGACTGCATTTTTCGGGGTGGTCAAAAGTCCATAAATGCCTTTGACATTCAATTTCCTGATTGGAGTAAAGGCCTTTGAACGAATCCTCTTTGCCTTTGTAGCTAAATTTCATTTGGTATCTTGTTTGCAGCCCACTTCATACTTGCTTAAGTATGGTCCAGTGACTAAATATTTAATGCCTTTTTGAGTTAAGTCAAAGTGCATGGACACATCCTCTCATTAGGGATAAGAGAAATGTCTTTTTTCACCTGGACTATCATTTCTGATTTTAACACAAATTTTTGCAGGACCTGGAAAAAAATTGTTATATTGTTTAAATCCATTGTAGCAAAATATATCCATATTGAAAAATTCCCTACTGTGTTATTTTCTTGCAATCATGCGAACGCTATACTTGTTTTTTGGAGACGAGTCAATGTTGACCCACACACACACTCTCTCTCTCTTTCTAATATGAACCGACATCATTCAGACTTCTGCTGCTTTAGACTGAGACTTCTATATGAAGAAAGCTATGCATAGACTGCATGCTTGTTGTACCTCCCTAAAAAGAGTTCCATATGTGTCACCTTTCTCTTGTTTTTTCCTGATTTTGTTGCTCAAAATATTTTATGTTGTTTAAGCTATCATGTTTTGTTTTTTATGGACATGAATATAATGGAATCCCCGCTTCATGGATATCATGGTTAAATCATGCTTTGTCTTAAATCTGTGTAAGATTAGCTGTTTCAAATGGCACATATTCTGAAGAACTTGAATCAAATGTTTAGTCACTAAGATGAAATTTTACTCACATAATGGAGTGGTCAAATATTCTTTTTTCCTGATGAACAATTTTCTTTTTTTCAGAGATACTTTCTTGATGTAGACGATGAAACAGATCCAAATTTGGATGCAAACAATGATGAATGTGACTTGGAAAATCAAGGGCCAAGGTCTGCCTTTTATTAATTTCTGTGTGCCAAAGTTTCATCAATTTATTGCTGTTGTTTTCAGCTTGTTTCACTTCTATAATGCAATGGAGTTTATATATTGAGTAAGTTTGGCTATTTCTTATAGGTGCTGTTAGCATTGCAAAATTTCAATTTCATAGCTTTATTGCTATGCTCCCCCAAGTATCCGGAATGGAAATGGCAGGGGATAGGGAGGTTGTGTTTCTGGGATGGGCTTTTTATAAGGCTATTTTTAAGTGGACAACAGGGGATGGCTATTAAAAAA
This sequence comes from Sequoia sempervirens, assembly GCA_007258455.2. Taxonomy (NCBI): domain Eukaryota; kingdom Viridiplantae; phylum Streptophyta; class Pinopsida; order Cupressales; family Cupressaceae; genus Sequoia; species Sequoia sempervirens. Next base: position 7,841 of record VDFB02369156.1, on the reverse strand, counting down.
TAGGGAAAATTTTAAAATATATGGAAATTAAAATTATTCATATGATAACATTGATTAGGCATTCATCATAGACATTATAGAACCTTGCATGAGTTAATAAAGACATAAGTAATGGGTGTGTTTATTCAGGTGAGGGATTTATTATCGAAGTTTTGCTAAAGCCTTCTAGACTGCATGTTCTGTTGTCAAACTCATTAACAAAGAGGAATGGTTAAGTAAAAAGATAATTGGTTATGTTCCAGTTTGATCACAGCTGGGATACTAATAGATGGAATTGGTCTATGAGTTGTTTGTGCAGGGTGATACATTTTTGCATTATGAAAGTGGCATTTCTTAGCAACTATGACTTAAACTCATATTCAGTAGTATAATGATTATAGCATGCCAACTTTGCATGTGGCGGTCATTGTATACTAAACATGTCCAATGTATGAAACAAAATAGTCCTTGGTTGTGAAGATGCATAGATCTAGAACAGGGTATATGTCTTTTGTAGATCTTGTGATCATGATTAATCATTGGTCTATCACTTGGTTAGACTTATAGGTTGGTGGGGGTTTGGGGGCAACATTTGCAATGGGGTTGAGGGGCAGCGCTCCTTGTAGGGTTCGGGGGCAGCCCAAATGAAGCCCTTCAAAACCACACAGATCTTAATGGCACACACCACTTATTAACTAAAATGTGCTTGAGTACATTAGAGGATGGCTAATGGTTCCCTTTAACAGATGTCCCTTGGCCATCTTGGGGACAGGCCTTGCAATTTTTTTGATGTCTTAGGGACATTTCTGAAATTTGAAAAAAAGGGAATGGGGTGGGGTTGTTTCCTACCTGTTTTCATGTCCTCGAAATGTCTCTTGTAGGGGACGGGGTCATTTTGGACAGGGGTCGTGTCCCCAGGGAGCATAGCTTTATCATTATGGGTTTTAGAAGATCAATTGTCCTACAGTCCAGACTCTTTTCATCATTAGGAATCCTTGATCTTCTCTTTTAACTTGTTAAGGTTTGACTAATTTAGTTTCACATCATATGTGCTTCTTGGTTTGACCTCAACTCGTTTAATTGTATTGATGCTTAGCTGGCCCCGAAAAGGCTGTCTTATAATCATAAGCAATATGGACAGTCATGTGCCTGCCAAAGATATACAAATATATCTATCTAAGCTATTGGGCTTTATTATTGATTATACATTATGTAGGATGCTTGTGTACTCTAAATTGAAGGTTTTCACCTGGCAGGGGTTAGTGTTGAACACTTCATTTGAACAATATGTTAGGTAAATAGAAAAAAACCCCTTGTGGAATGCTTGAATAAGTGGGGTCTCATACACCAAATTAGTCTTATTTGTTGACAACCTACAAAAACTATCTTTACCTTTTATCTTTACAAATATTCTGTAGTCCTTATTTTGGGTGGAGAATGCTATTGATTTGTATCAAATTGAGAAGCTCTTGGCTTGTTCTATTGGATGCAATTTTTTTTTGTAAAATATTGAGCTTGCCACTTATGCTGCCTTGACCGCTTGTTTTCCATTCTGCACATTTCGCATGTTCTTGTAGAGCTTTTCACCCTACTAGTCACCCTCAAGGATTATCCCCATTTTTTGGTGAATCTGATCATGAATATCCATCCTCTTCTGCCGTCCTTGTTCTGTTTTGTGGAAGTTGGGATAGTTGCTTGCTCTATTGTAAATTTACAGATCAACAGTTCCTACATGACATTTTCTGCTTTCCAATTTCATATTTCATTGGATACTGCAGTGCATAAAATTCCCAAAAGATTCATTTTGTTTCTGAATTTCTTTTATGAAAAATACAACCTATCTCTATGCCATTAAATTGTATTATGAAATATATCTGATTCCCTCTACACAATGGCCAAAATAAAAAAGTGTAATATAAAATAATAATATCTTCAAATCACCAAGGTTTATTCTTTTCCATTATTAAATTAGACAGCCTTAATTCACATCAGATTTTAACACAAATTACTTATGTTGAATTATAAGACAATCTTAATGTTATTTAAAAGGGATTTGAGTAGTATTGAGATGAAATGAATATGAAACTAGCCCAAAATTGCTAAAGAGTTTTATCTGTTAGCAGAGGTACGTACCCAACAGCAGCCTTGGTCTGTGTGCAGGTGGGTGGAAGGTGCTGTCAAGAGCAGCATCAGTACGGTGTAGTAGTGATGGCAAAGTTCACCTTGGTATCTGTGCAGCTGAGAGATCAGCATGGAGACAATGCAGTTATGTAGGAGAATAACACCCAGTCATGTAGGGAGTCTTCTTTAATGTTAATGCCCAGTTAACTACTTGAGACTTGAGTCATTTGTGAATAGAACTTAGTCTCAACTACTTTGATTATGAGTTGTTAGTTGTTGGAGTAGGTTGATTGATTGATCAAATTCAGTTTCACCCCAGTGAGTTGTAAGTTGAACTTGGAGCTTTACTTGACTCCTTGTTTAGTCTGTCTTAGTTAGATTCTTAGTGCACTTGTCCATTTAAAGTGCACGTACTCTAATCTTAATTAGAATGGATATCATAGATTGAAAACTCACAAGAAACTCACTTGATTTGCAAGACAATACTGTTGCCAAGTCACTTGTCCAAAGCTTTTGGGGGTGATTTTTTTGGAGAAAATTGGTGAGTTAATTGCCAAAAACTCAATAAACCTTGGCAAAAAAACTTGTCTGAAACCATGGGGACATTGCAGGAATTGCACCATGTGAAGACCAGAATGCAGGATTCTCACTGTGTGTAAACACCCTTGACCATGCATATGGCAAATGCCATTAATTGCAATCCCATGGGCACATTTTCCTGTCGCAGCCTGTTGAGGACACATCTTCCAGTCGCGGGCAAGTCTTTTTGATCGTGAGCAGGTGGTATAACATTTACTGTTTGCCTATGCCTGGGAGGGTGTTGGGCATTTCTAGTCATGAATGAGCAGTTTGCAGTCATGTATAGGCAGTTACTTTTTTTGGAAAGTTTTTTCTGAGTCACTAAGTCCGAGGCAAATTTGGGCCTACCAAGTCATGAGTTTTCAAATAATGATGCATATAGATTCTCTTTTCTAAAATTTCATTTCAGTGCAATTTATTTCTTTTCAGATTTAATGAGAAGATATTTGCAGGTTTGAGAGTTCCATACTGTGTATTCACTGTTCATTTTTTCAGCAATATGTGTTTGTAGATTAGCATATTCAAAGGTTATTGTTTTGATGAAGTTTTCTAGTTCTAAGCTACCTAGTTTAATGATTAAATTTTCCAAGTGCAGAATCTGCTTATCATGATTTGAATGTTAACACAAGTTGGAAGCAAGTATAAGTCAATTTTTCACAATTATAACTATCATTCCAAGAATCAAAATCACTTTTGTATTTCTGAAAACCCAACCCACTGTACAATTCAACAAAAATGAATCACTATATTACAAGAACAGTCTATCAATCCAAAACATCACATACCGGTAACTATGCCATTGTAGCATTTCGTTTACACTGCATTGACATGGCTAACTGAAAGTTTAAATGCAATTCAATTAAGTTGGGTTTAAAACGGGTAAAACACAAGAAAATCTTGGCAATTTTGAAAATCCTGAAATATTCTTAAAAATCTAAGAAAATAAACTATTATTGTTATTTCATGTCCAATATAGTATGTACAAAGAGCAACAAACATAAGACATAATGTAATGTCCCCTTCTTGGAGCATGATCTTCGCTGACCAAGCACCTATTTTGGAGACCAGGCTACTCCTGGGGTGAAATTAGGTTTTGGCGTTTGGAGGTTGCTTTTGCTCGTGAATTGGTGTTTGAACTGCGGTTTCCTTCTGGGTTTTCTGTGAGCTTCGCGGTGATGTAATTTTCTTGGCATTCCGAGCACCTTCATGAATTTACTATTTTTAGTAAATTCTATTTCTGGCAGTGGTCCTGTTGGCTTCGGCACGATTGGCTCTCATCTTTAGTCAGTCCAGTTGGTTTGATCAATCTTGACCTTGGGAAGCATTTTTTTGGTGAGATATCCAGTTGATTTAAAAATGTTATATTTTAAAGTTATATTTTAATATTGTGACCCCTTAGCCTAGTGAAACAACTTTAAGTTGTTCTTAAAAGGGGGACTTTGAGGGGTGGCGCCTCATGGAGACATTTCGTTATGTTCTAAGGTTCAAATATCAATGTTTGAAAATGGACGCCCATCTTGTGGAGGAGATTATTTCTAAATTAAAGTCAAATTTATCTTGAGGAAAAGGGACGCCATCTTTGGAGGGAAAAAGAGTTATTTCAAATTTGAAAAGTTAGGGTTTCTAGAAACTTCTGGAGAGTCTTCACAAAGTTATAAAAGGAGGTCTGGGGTCTTCATTTGGATTATCTGATATCTTGAGTAATGTTATGCTGCCGAAATGGTGCTGGACTGCTTCGAGGAATGAATGCCTCTTAGCTTTGGCTCGACTTCGTGCTTGAGAGATAGCACCTAGTGGAGAGGTTTGCATGTTTTTGAGTGATTTTGTAGTGAGTTTGCTTTGTTGCTGTTGACTCTTCATTGTAATCCTTATATTTGCAAAAATAATCAAAAAAATCTGGAGTTGCTGTTTTGTGTTGCAGATTGGAGTTTTGTCTCATAAGTCCTTGTGTGATTTTATTCTGGTTCTGGGTAGTTTACCCATGCATTTGCTAGACAAGGGCGCCCCTCTCTGTGAAGTTTGGGATTTTTTTATTAAGTCTTCAATTTTATAAGTCAAAATCGCCCCTCCTTGCAGCTGTACCTTTTTGGGGTTTCATTGGAATTCGTGCCAAAAATAAATATCAGCATTTTGGGTCAGTTTTCTGTTGTCATCTTGGGCGCCTTCATTATAGGAGTACTTTGCATGAGATTTCATGCAATTTGAGTGAGTAATGAGTAAGTTGTGAGCTTTTCATTGAGTTTCTGTATTGCTGGTTGGGTAATTTCAGTCCTTGTTCAGTCATGACAGCTTGCATAAAGTCCACCATTTGAGTTAGGTTTGGAATGAGAGTCATTGAGAGCATTAAGGACAACATTATACATTGTAGCAGCATTGTGAACTTTCTCATCTTATGCTTTAGCAGGTTAAACTCTCGTATTGTAAGTTGAACAGTAGTACTGTCAGCATCTTTCTTATTCTTGCTAATTTCATACTTTGTATTGCCCACCGAATAAGTGGAAGAGGCTGGCTTGCTGCCTATTTACTTTGAGATGCATTATAGTTTAATATCTCCGCCATATGGTCGCCTCATTCCATTCTGGATTGGGTAGCACATACTTGGTGTTGAGTTACTTTCAGCAATATTAGTTCAGCATATTAGATGATAGGGATCCTCTGACCATATGCTCGTCGTCCTCCGGCACATTCTTGGTTAGAGTTCTTATTTCCGCTTTGCATTGAGATCCTCTAACCATATGCTCGTCGTCATCCGGCGCATTCTTGGTTAGAGTTGAATTCTGCATCGTTTGGTTTAAGTGCTAACCCTAACGGAGGTGTGTTGCATTGCTGATTGTAATTTGAAAATTGAAAAAATTTGGCTTGGAATATTTCAGTGGTATCAGAGCTATGTATCCTGCCATCCTGTGAAACAAACCTTCTATGAGTGACAAAGAACGGAGATATTTAGCAAGGGTATACAAGAGGGATACCGGTAAGTATTAGTGGCATTCAGCTCCGGAAGGTCAGACAGTTTCAAAGGTATTAAGAGCAAATAGGGAGTCTTCACCAGAGAAAGAAATGGGGGACAATGAAAGGACTTTAGGTGGTAATGAGAGGATTTCGGGCAACGGGAATGACAGTGGGAAGAGTAAAGAAAGAACACCAAGTCCGGGACAAAGGTTCGATAGGAAGATGGATGCTTTAATGGATATGGTATCTTTCATGATGGGAAAATTGGGTCAGAACCCCATTCAACAGAACAATCCAGAGCATGCCGGAGAACACAGTGCTTCCATTTCGCAAAATGGACATGCTGCCCAACCTACTGCAAGTAGCACGTACATTTCTGCCAGGCCATTCAAACCCACATTTTTGGCACCAGTAAACCCTCGGCCTGATCCTGAAGAAAATGCATCTTTTTTAGATCAATTAAGAGTCGGCCATACTGAGTATGACACTCTTCCTGATGAAGTCAAGATGGACATGACTTTCAGCGATTTCATGGACCTTAGAAGGAAGAATAGAGGACAAGGAAGACCTTATGAACAAAGGAGAACATCAGTACAAGGGGACTTGTATCAAGCTGTCAACAAGGTTATGCTTCCACACTTTGATGGGAGTGACAATAGTTCAGCAAGAGCTTGGATACAGAAGTTAGACAACTATCTAGCTCTTAGACCCATGGCAGAAGAGGAGGCGATTAAGTTCGCTACGCTACATCTAGATGGGGTGGCGCACGAGTGGTGGTACCATGGCCTAGTCACCTTGGGTCATAGGTCTATCACTACCTATGATGAGTTCACCAATAGGCTCATAGAGAGATTTGAGAAAAAAGATCCTGAAGTGCATTTCAGAGAATTGGCACAGCTTAGGCAATATGGCACAGTTGATGCCTACATAGCTGAGTTTTAGAGACTTTCAGTCATGGTCACGGGAATCACTGAGAAGCGTTTGGTGATCCTATTCAGTGAAGGATTGATGGAGCCACTCAAAGGTTGGATTAAAGCTTTTGATCCACCCTCCCTATAGGAGGCAATGAAGAAAGCAAGAAACATGGAGTGGGCTGCTCCTAAAGCAAAGTTTCAATCCAAGCCATCATTTCACAAAGGGGATAAAGTAAAAAGACCTCATCAAAGACCTCATCATAAGGAGTTCAAACAGCATAAACCTCATGTCACAAGATTGGATCTAGAGACACTTAACGAACTCAGAAGAAAGGGGTTATGTTTCCGGTGTAGAGAAAAATGGTCCCAAGATCATATTTGCCCAAAAGGAGTCAAATTTCATCAAATTGAATACTATTCAGCTGAAGAAAGTAATTCTGATTTTTCAGACCAGCAGTCTGATTTTGATGACAGCGAAGTGGAAAGAGCTCCAGAAGAGTCTGAAGATGAAAAGGGAAGTGGAGGTACTTTGGCTCAACTTTCGAGCTTTCAAAAGAATGAATCCTTCAAAGTTCGAGGGATGATTAAGGGGCAGCGAATAGTTGCTTTGATTGACACTGGAGCAACGCATAACTTCATTGATGAAGTTGTGGTGGCAAAGAAGGGGCTGCAAACAGAAGATTTTGAAGGCTTCAAGGTTATGGTTGCTGATGGGTTTCACATTTCCTGCACCAAGAAGATTTCAAACATGTCTATGCAATTGGGCAATTATGAAGTCAAGGATGACTTCTATGTGGTTAGCATTGGAGATACGGATGTCGTCCTAGGCATTCAATGGTTGCAATCACTTGGGGAGATTTCTTTAAATCTGCAAACTATGGAACTCAAATTTCAATCCGATGGAAAAAAGGTAGTTTTAAGAGGAATGTCTAATGGTGGTCCTCGGATTGTGTCATTCAAGAGAATGGCAAGGCTGATTCGGCATGATCAAACTGAGTGGGCTGCGGAGTGTATGATTCTTCCAACTAGTCCGGTTGAAACAAAAAGAGACTATCCTCCTGATATTCAGTCTTTACTCACAAAGAAGAGCAAGGTGTATGCTGATTTACCTCCTGGACCACCTCCTAAACGGGGTTCGGAGCATGTCATTGAGCTCAAGGAAGGAGCTAAACCAGTTATTACAACTCCATATCGATACCCCAAGAAGCAAATTGATGAGATTGAGAAAAACATTCAGGAACTCTTGGAGATGGGCTTCATTCGCCCAAGCAAGAGCCCCTTCGCTTCAGCAGTGGTTCT
>VDFB02369153.1:0-71573 GCA_007258455.2 Sequoia sempervirens | reverse complement strand
AGAAGTTGATGATAAACCTCAAAAAATGTGAATTCATGAAAGAGGAGCTAGTGTATCTTGGTTTTGTGATCTCTAAAGGTTCATTGAAGATGGATCCCACTAAAGTAGAGACAACTCTTAGTTGGCCAATTCCAAAATTAGTAGGAGAGGTAAGAAGCTTTCATGGTCTTGCTAGTTTCTATAGGAAATTATTAAATAACTTCAGTCATATCTTTTCACCAATTATTGACACCGTCAAAGGAGATAAAAGGAAAAGATTTCAGTGGACTGGTAAGGTAGAGAGAAGCTTTCAATACCTGAAAACTAGAGTGGCACAACAAACCATTCATGATTTACCTTATTTCAACAAGGTTTTCACTATAGAGTGTGATGCAAGTGGCTTTGCAATTGGTGCAATCTTAAGCCAAGAAGGCAGATCAGCGGATTTCTTTAGTGAAAAACTTAATGAAGAAAAAAGGAAGTACTCATCTTATGATTTGGAGCTATATGCAATGGTGCATTCCCTTAAGAAGTGGAGACACTACATTTTTCCCAAGGAGTTCATTGTTTTCACCAACAACCATGCTTTGCAATTCCTAAATAGTCAAGATAAGCTGAGTCATAGACATGTAAAATGGGTAGAGTACCTATAGAGTTATACCTTTACAATCAAGCACAAGAAAGGGCAATCCAACAAGGTAGAAAATGCTTTAAGCCGAAGGTCAATGTCGGTGCATGAAATCCAACTTCAAAGTGTGGGAATACAAGCCTTGAAGGATATGTATATAGAAGATGAAGACTTCAAAGAGGTATATTTTGTTTGTAATCAGTTTAAAGATGTTTTTCATGATGAATATTCTAATTTTCTATTGCAAGATGGATTGTTGTTTAAAGGTGTTCAATTATGCATTCCAAAGTGCTCCATGAGAACTAATTTGATAAAGGGGAAACATTTTGGTAGTTTAGGAGGACATTTTAAGGTTGATAAAATATTGGAATAGGTAAGGAGATTCTATTTTTGGCAAAAGATGCAAGTAGCTGTCATAAATTTTGTGGAAAATTGTGTAATCTACCAAAGAGCCAAGGGTTCTTCTTCTAATGCAGGTCTTTATCAGCCCTTACCAATAGCTAATAGACTGTGGGAGAGTCTGAGTATGGATTTTGTATTAGGTTTGCCAAAAACTCAGAGGGGTTATGATAGTGTGTTTGTTGTGGTTGATAGATTTAGCAAAATGGCTCACTTTATTCCATGCAAGTGCACAAATGATGCTTCTCATATTAAAGAAACAATTAGAATTCATGGTCTTACATTAACAATAGTTTCAAACAAGGATTCAAAGTTTATTGGTCACTTTTGGAGGACCCTTTGGAGGAAGCTTGGAACAAATTTGACCTTTAGTACTGCCTATCATCCACAAATGGATGGGCAGACTGAAGTTGTCAATAGATCACATGGAAATCTCTTGAGGTGTCTCACAAAAGAGCATGGACAACAATGGGAATTGGTTCTTCCTCAAGTTGAATATGATTACAATGATTCCATTAATAGAAGCATTGGGAAAAGCCCATTTGAAGTGGTGTACAGTCTGAAACCTAGAGGTGTATTTGGGCTTAGGGATTTGAAAGGACTGGAGAAGAGGAGTTTTGAGGGAGAAGAATTTGCAGAGGCCATGAGGGAGATACATCAACAAGTTAGAGAAAATTTTCTTAAAAGTGTTGAAAAGTACAAGAAGCATGTTGGTTTGAAAAGAAGGGTTGTACAATTTAAAGTGGGAGAGTTGGTCCTTGCACATTTGAAGAAGGAAATATTTCCAAAGGGAAAGTATACTAAGTTGTTGATGAAGAAAATTGGGCCATGTAGAGTGGTCCATAAGTTTGGGGCCAATGCCTATGAGATAGAACTCCCTCCTGGAGTGGCTATCTCTTCAATCTTTAATGTTGTTGACCTATACCCTTTCAAGGGATCTATGGATGTAGGTAGAGGTGCTAATGCAAATATTACTGATGAAGATTTGGTCAAAGATCTACCACCTGCTGAGCCATTGAAGCTTGAAACCATTTTGGACACTAAGGAGGTGAAGAGAACAAGGCACAAAGTCTATAATGATAATATTGTGAAGTGGCAATGCCTACCTCCTGAAGATGCAACATGGATGTCAGAGGAGGATATCAAAAATCATGGAACTACTATCCAAGAGTTGATCTCAGGTGGAACCTGAGATTCTTTTCTCTTTGAGCGTATGGTGCAGAGGCACCTAGGAAATTTTGTCAAAATGATGTAAATAGGTGTATTAGGTTGAGTTTGATGTGTTAATAACATGTTTTGATGTAATAAGGTCTAGTTGAGACCATTTTTAATTTTTTCAAGTCATATAGGTTCATTTAGTTGAGTTTTGCAAATTTGGTTAAAATGTTGCAAAAGTTGCTTGTGCAACCTTGCAATTTTGGCATATTTAGGAAGTTGAACGGTCACCTTTTTGAAAATTGGTTGGAGACCATTGGATTTAGATTGGAAAAAGTTTTAAAATACCTCACAAAATTTGAGGAAACTTCTGGAAGTGATTTTGGAGGAAAGACAATAAAGCAAGCTCTATTTTCTGTTAAATTTTAGTGTTTTTCTATGTTTTTGAGTTATGTACAGCTCCATACACTTACTAATTGACATGAATTGAATTGGAATCTATAGAGTAACATTTCTTCTTTGATTTATCTATGGTTTATTGATTTTTACTAAGAAATAAGATACGTTGAAGCATTTTTCTACAAACGGCCTATAAACCCTAGGTTTAAGGGTTTGTGAACAAAATAATACATTAAAGCCCATTCCACCATTAAAATTTGGCCAAACTCAATGGAATGGAGGGTTTGAGTGTAATATTAAATATTTTGAAGTTGTTAGAGTAGGATATGGAGTTTGGAGCATATTTGAGCTTGCCCTAGCCTAACATCATCATGTGCCAGGCTTAGGAAACTAGGTAGGAGTGAGATTTTGGGTGACAAAAAATTTGTGATGAGTTTTGGTGAAATAAACTGCATATTGGGACCCTATATGATGTGTTTGAACTTTTGGAGTGGATATTTGAGAAATTTTTTTTGAATTTGATATACTTGCTTTGGAAAAGTGGCCTAATTTGGCCTTGGGGTAGCATAGCAGACCTATTTTGAAGAATTTGTTACAAAACAACCTTATTCCCAAGTTGGATATGTTGAATTAGGGCCTAATAGGTATCTGATATGGTCAATATTTTGTGGGTTAATGACCTTCTCTAAAATATATGCAAAGAAAACTAGGTTTGGAGACCTACAAGGAGAATTGTGAAGTTGTGTGAGAAACCACCATAGTCAATGTTTGAAACCTTGAAGAAGTTGTTGAATTGAGTTGTGTGAACATACTCCACCCTACTCTACATCATATACACATAATCATTGAAGACTATATGGATGAAATTCTAGCAAAGTTAGTCAAAAGGGAAGATCACTTGATCAATCTTGCAAAGGTGTTTGACTAGCTTGAACAATATAATTTGAGACTCAACCCTAAGGAGTGTGTGTTCAGAGTAAAATCCAAAAATATATTAGGGTACATAGTATCATGAAGGGGGGTTGAAGTGGATCATGAAAAATTAAAAGCTATAATAGAGATGCATCCACCAAAGACATTGAAACAACTAAGGAGTTTACAAGGGAAGCTACAATCCATCAAGTGATTTATCACACAACTAGCAGACAATTGTCACCCTTTCACTCATCTCCTACACAAGGACATCACCTTCAAGTGGAATGGGAGATGTGACCAAACATTCCAACAAGTCAAGGAGTGCCTACTTACTCCTCCTATACTCATGTAACCTATTCCCAACAAGGAAATGGTACTCTACATATCTATCACACAAGCAACATTGGGAGCTCCCCTAGCCTAGCTAGATGATGATAACAAAGAAAGAGTGGTCTACTACATCAGTCGAACACTAGTGTGCTACAAGTTGAAGTACTCACCCATAGAAAGAGCATGGCAGTCGTATTTTCATACCTAAGGCATACAGGATCGCTTTCCCATGAATGAACAATATCTCAGAGTATGAAGCTTTAATCACATGGCTCAAAATGGCTATTGAATGGAGAATAAAAGAGCTACATGTCTTCAAAGATTCTTAGCTAGTGATCAGACAAGTGAATGATGAGAACCATATAAAATATGACAAGCTAATGCCATATAAAATAATGGTGGATAGCTTCAAGGAATATTTTGTCACCATAACCTTTGAACAAGTTCCTCGGATCAACAACAGAGCTTTCGACGCAATAGAAACAATAGGCTCACTTCTTCATATTCCATAGAATGTTCCTAAGTATGAGTTCCTTATGGAACAACTACTTGACCTACATTCAACATCCTGGAATTAGAACTGGTATGTGTTGTTTTTGGTCCTAACTCCCCATGGTGCCAAGATACATTCCTAAATCTAGCAAGTATCATACCACTTTACCTAATGACTGCTCAAAAGAAAACCTCCACTTGTAGAACTTCTTGCTTTACAATCCTAAGAGATACCCTATACCATCGTAGTTTAGATGGTATGTTACTTCAATGTCTTAACATAGAAGAAGAACAAACAACATTACAAGAGGTACACAAAGGTATTTGTGGGTCCCACTCTAGTGGACCTAACCTAGTCCAAAAACTACTCAGAACGGGGTATTATTGGCCCTCCATGGAACATAAATGCATTCAATATTCTAGAAAGTGTTGTCAATGCTAGCAGCATAGTGACCTTGTTCATGCACCAACACAAGATTTGTGACCCAACACATCATGGCCTTTCTCACAATGGACATTAGACTTGGTAGGTAAGATTTTACTCACTTCATCTAACAAGCACAAGTCGATTATCACAGCAACAAAGTATTTTACTAAATGGATAGGGGCAATTCCATTGTCCTACATCACTAGAAAATAGATATCAAAATTCATTTTGAATTATCTTATTTGTAGGTATGGAATTCCCCAAACAATAATAATAGACAATGGAACCCCATTCAAAAATCAAGACGTCCAAGAACTATGCTCCCAATTTTCTATCTAGCATAGATTTTCCACACCCTATTACCCCCAAGGAAACGATCAGGCTGAAACATCTCATAAAACCATACTGAAAATACTTTAAAAGATTGTTAATGAAGCCAACTGTGATTGGAATTTGCAGCTAAACCTAGAACTATGGGCTTATTGAACCAGCATCTGAACACCTACAGATGCCACACCATTTTCCTTGGTCTATTGATCAGAGGTTGTCTTACCTATTGAGGTTGAAATCCCCTCATTGTGAATCTCATTAAAAGGCATGGTCAACAATGAAGAATACTAGGTATCTAGGTTAAATAAATTGGAGCTCCTAGATGAAAGATGTTTTTTTCATGTCCCTTTTTTTAATTTTCTAAAAATAGAAAATTACTATTTTTAGTAAGCTGGTTATCCAAAAATAGTGAGTCAAGACTGATGAATAAACTAGAAAAGTTTATATTTAAAATTGATTGGGAAAAACCTAATTTAAAATAAATATTAAATATTATTTCAAAGTTTTTTAATTTCCCCAAAGTGGTGTGGGTTTTGGGAAGAGTATATTTGGCTAAAAAAGCATATTTAATTTCTTATGACAATATTTGTCAAAAAACAAATATTTTTGGAAAATGGATAATTTCTTGAGACAAATTGGAAAAGGAGTTAAAAATCATGAAAAACAATATTACTTCCATTTTGGCATGCATTTTGGATTCCAAAGAAGCTTCATGAAGAAGGCAACAAATATAAAAAACAATTTCTTGCTTTTTGGATTCATTCAATGCATGTTATTCTCACAGTTTGTGATTTTTCTTCTAAGGTTGGGAAACCGAAGAAGGAGGAACTCCAAGGCTGATAAACCAAGGATTTAGAGGCTTGAAGATAGTGGTTCTAATGGTCTCCAGGATTAGATTCATATAGAGTCTAACATTTTGCTTCATCGATTTCAGTTTAGAGTATTTCTTTCAATATTTGCAGGTGTAGTTTTGAGAATAAGTGAGTTGTGAGCTTCAATTTGTTTCTTCTAGAGGTTGCAATATATATATTTTTATCAATTACATATCGTTATGTAATATTACTACTTAGATTATCAAAGTTTGGTTTGATGAGTTGTGTTGACTTTGGAATCTGTTTGGTGCATATTTTGACTTGCATTTGTGAGGTTTCTCTATGTATTTTGCTACACCTATAGTTTGTTGTTAGTTTACATTTATGACAGTAAATATAATGTATCTCCATGGTATTTTCATTTATATAACATCACATGAAAGTTTCTCACATTCTTGAGTTATATTTGCACATATTAGTGAAGATAAATTCATACCCGGTTTTATTGTTTGCTATTATAGTGGTATTAGAGTATCATATGATCACTGGAAACCATCTTATGTTGATTTGGCACAATTTGAAGTAGTAAATTCAATAGCTGATTTTCTCAAATTGAAGAATATCTTTCTTATTTAAAATATTTTAGTTTGGGACATTATTGAATTTTCTAAAAATAGAAAATTACTATTTTTAGTAAGTCGGTTATCCAAAAATAGTAAGTAAGGACTGATGAATAAACCGGAAAAGTTTATATTTCAAATTGATTGGGAAAAAACTAATTTAATGAAAAACATTAAATATTATTTCAAATTTAAATTTAATTTCCCCAAAGTGGTGTGGGTTTTGGGAAGAGCATATTTGGCTAAAAAAGCATATTTAATTGCTTATGACAATATGTCAAAAAAACAAATATTTTTGGGAAATGGATAATTTCTTGAGGAAAATTGGGAAAGGAGTTAAAAATCATGAAAATAAATATTACTTCCATTTTGGCATGTTATTTGGGTTCCCAAGAAGCTTCATTAAGAAGGCAACAAATATAAAATGCAATTTCTTGCTTTTTGGATTCATTCTTGCATATTTTCCTTCACGGGTTTTGTATTCTTCTAAGGATGGGAAACCAAAGAAGAAAGAATATCTTATACTAGTAAACCAAATATATTGAGGCTTGAAGGCAGTGGTTCTGATAGTCTCCATGAGCAATTTCACATAGGAATTGCCATTGTGTTGAACGGTTGAAGTTTATTTCGGTATTTTGTATTTTTTTGTAGGTGGAAGTGTGATATTTGGGGTTTGAATGATTTATTTGTTGTAGATGTTAATGATAGATTTGTGGGCCTGGAATTTTTGATATTTCATGGTATTTTCTAATATTTTATCATAATAAACCTTGGTGTGGAGTTCAAAGAGTTTCCTTGAAAGTTGGGTTTCATTTTGTATATGTTTGGGCTTCATATTTGCTCTCTATTTTGAGCATAGTTGAAGAAAATTTATATTACTTCTAGAAAATGTATGAAAAAAAAAAAAATTATTAGTTTTCTATCATATTTATATGTATTTGTTGCCCCAAATTTTGTGATCAGTTTTGGGGGATTTTGGAATGAAAGTTGCAACTGTTGGTTGGAGTTGCAGGCATTGTTTTTCAATATAAACATTGTAAAAATGCATGCAAGTTGTGGCTATTGTTCTCTAATGTAAATGTTAGAATTTTAATATAAACAACATGTTTTTATTGTATAAATGTGTTTTATTTATCAGAAATATCATTAAAAAAGAAAAAATCAGATTTTATGTTGCAATTTCATTTTACCCGATTTCATAATTTGGATATATGAGAAAAAATCATTGTTACAGATTTGAAATTATTTTAAAGGGGATATTACAGTGGTATCAGAGCTATGATCTTGCTAGCCCAATGGTTTTGAAGATGCATCCCACTAAATCTAATTCCTTTCCTGAAGGTGGTTACTTTACACTCACTCACTCTTCCAACCCCATGGAAGAATTGGTTATGGATTCAACTGCTATGAGAGCTACATATAAAAATATGGACGAGGGTTTCAAAGATTCAGTCCCCTATAATGATTTCTTAATTCACATGGAAGCTATTATGACACTAAAAGGTTATAAATTATACCCAAGTTCGAGTGATAAAAATCAAGAGGAGATCTAGGATCATCAAGTAAAGGAAATGTCTCTACAAAAAGACGAAGAATTTGAGTCAAAGGTTGAAGGTAATAAATTTTTTATTGAAAAAGATATTTCAATATTAAATGAAATCTCACAACAAGAATTTGTTCCTTTTGATGATTCTTTGGTCATGCATAATTTTTTTGTGGATTATGTAATGCACGAGGAATCTAGGACAATGATAGAAAAAATTGAGACACAAATTCAAGATATGGAAGAGATGGTGATGATGCAACATAAAGAAAAATTAAAATTGAAAGAAGAACAAATGGAATCCTTGAATCCTAATTTGGATTCATTGGTCAAAGATTCTAAGACTAATATCTATCTTGATGTATTTTGTGGAGCTGAAACTGATGATGGGTTCTCTAAGGTTATTTTTGAAGATGGACATGAAAGAGGAAAAGGTGATGATATCTCCAATTTAGTTTTTAATGTTCACTCATATCATTTCATTGATGAGGTTACAAGTGGCTTTGAATTTGATGAAGATTTCAATCATAGGAAGGTGGAGAATGACACTTCCAAAGTGGCTACCACTCATGAGGAGCACAATGACTACTTATATTTTGATCAAAGAAATCAACCCTCTTTCACATGGGATATGGGTGTGATAGCATATAACTATGATGAGGATCTATCTTGGGATGAATTTCCCTTTCACTCCAATGTTGTGTATTTAATTCATCATACAAGGAGTATGACATTAAGGGAGCTAATGTTGCTAGGTATGCTAATGATATTGATACCAAATCTAATTTATTGTTGCTTGATGTTTATTTTGAGCAAAGACATAGGAGATTTGATTTTGAAAACAAATATAGTAGCTTTGATTTTGAGAAAAAACATAGAAGCTATGATAATGATCATAGACACAATAGCCTTTTTTATGGGGATCCTCAACCCGATGCTACATATTTTCATCAAGTTGGTCAAATGGATGTATATGAGGTTTGGGACAGCCATGATAAGGTTGATGACAGGTATGAAGAAGGTTTTCATTCTTGCATGCATTATAAAAATAGTGCATTAGATCTACAAAAACTTGACATGCATGAGGGAAGTTGTGGAAGACAATTCTTGGTGTCTATTGAAAATGAAATGAAATTTTTATCTAGATTGGATAATACACACATGCATATAGGAAGCATCAATCAAAATTCACCAAAGGATCAAAGTGAGCTTAATATTGCCTATGTCAATTTTCAAATAATGGAGGACACACAGGCAATGGAGTTAGGTTCCATCTAGGAGGAGCATGAATTTTCACATTTAGATAGTTGGAGTTTTGACCAACAAGAGGATGGATGTAATATTCATCTTACTACTAATCCTTTATTTGATATGGATGCTAAATTGACTCATGATAATCCTTTGTTTGAGTTGGGTTATGAATATCTGACTGATTACAGTGATGAGATTAGACTTGATTGCAGAATTTAAGACCCAGGGGAAATTTCTTACCATGAGGTGTTGTCTCAAGATTGGAGTAGTGGGTCAACCTCCAATGTTAGTACTTCTACCCACTTCCATATCAGCTTGTATATGACTCCAGATCCTAATTTTCCAATGAGTTGGATGGATTTTTCAGCCCTACAGTAAAACAATTCTTGGGTAAGGTTAGTTGGTAGGGGTATTGTGACTATAGGGAATGATCTTGTTTCTACTACCATATACATCTCTTCTATGTTTCAATTGGATTTCAGTTTTCTTATTGTTGCAATTACATCATTTGGTATGTTGTGAAGACATCATTTCATGAGCAATTCATCATAAAGCATAGACAAAATTTTGGGATCTCAATGCAATTGTGGGAATTCAAGAAACTTGATGAAATAAATCTCAAAGTTGTGAAAGATGGATTCACAAGGTATGAAGACAAATTTTCTATTAGCTATTATTTGGTAGAATTAATAAATCCTATGGTGCATGAAATATTTGTGTTGGAGATAGATCACTTTAAAAGGAGACTCTTTTTATTTTGGTACTATGAGAGTGAGGGGTCAAAGAAATGGGCATTTCAAAGGATGGTGATAGATGAATTTTTCAAAAATATTGCTTCATGGAGTTTTCTTATTTCTCATTGAGGTCACAATATTTACCTCATGTTATATTTTTTCAAGGATAAATTTATCTCTAACATTCTCCAAGTATTTGTGAAGGAAATCAAGTATATGTTAATGAATGATTCCAGAGAGTTAATCATCTTCCTACAAGATAAGTTTTTTTTTATCATTTGGGTTTTTAGAGTGGAATGGAATTATTATTTCTACTATATGGACACTCTATTGCTGCATTTTGGATCCTATAGACCAACCCAAGATGTTGAAAAAGACTTCTCTCAGATTGAGGTAATGTTTGGGTCTTTGGTTATGCATTTTCATGATATGAATCTCAATAGTGTTGTGGTGAATGGGAGAAATTTTCCAAAGGGATGTATTTTTTGTGGTAGAAGATACAATGGTTGTTATAAAATTCCTGTTAGTAGAAAAAATCAAATTCATAGAACTATCAATTGTATCAAGTCTCAAGTACAAGTTGCTTATTGACAGTGCATTTCTTGCTAGAGAATCTAGGCACTATTTATCATGCAGAGAGAGTTTTTTTTGGACGTGTTTCATGGTGGTGACATTAAAGAACATCAGTAAATCACTTGATTTAGTAGAATATGTAATAATATTATTTTCTACTAAAATTTTGTATGTTTTATTGAGTGATCAGTGTATGCTAGCTAGAGGACTCAAGGAGTTCATAGATTACCATCAGAAGGGCTTGTGGTTTACAATATCAATATTCAAATTTTGGTGGGGTTTGTATTGTTATTATGTGATTTCATTCTTTGAACCTCTTATGTCCCAATATTTCTCCAAAATAGATCCTAAACTTTCAATAAGCAACCTTCTAGCAACAACAAAGTTTGAAGCAGTTTGTGATGTATCTTGTAGGGAATTTCTCCATAAATCCAAGGTAAAAGAGTTGATTTCTTTCAAGTTGTATAAAAACTTTAATGAAGGGTTTATTTTCTATTTAAACCATCTTATAGACTAAAAAAATCAGATTTATATATTTGGGAAAGATTGCATGAGATTCTGGTCTAGTTTCCTTGGTAGTAGTGCACATACATAGTTCTAAGAAGGAGATGAAAAGAGAAGGCTAAATTGATTAAAAAATATGGAAGGAATACTACAAGGCCTCAAGTGAAATGGAATAAGAAGTCTTACAATCAATACAATCTTCATAATATTCTACAACAAAGGTATTCTTTCTTAAAAAAATTCAACTTCCGTGAGAGGAAGATGCAATTTCACATAGACACAAGATCTCACTCTATTTTGTAGAATGAAATGTTTGGTCATTTCGGGAAGCACTATTTTGGAGCATCATTGTTGCAATTACTTGAGGACAAGCAATTTTTGGAAGGGAGGACTTGTCATGTCCCCTTTTTTGAATTTTCTAAAAATAGAAAATTACTATTTTTAGTAAGTCGGTTATTCAAAAATAGTATGTCAAGACTGATGAATAAACCAAAAAAGTTTATATTTCAAATTGATTGAGAAAAACCTGATTTAATGATAAATATTAAATATTATTTAAAAAAAAAAAAATTCCCCAAAGTGGTGTGGGTTTTGGGAAGAGCATATTTGGCTAAAAAAGCATATTTAATTGCTTATGACAATATTTGTCAAAAAAACAAATTTTTGGGAAATGGATAATTTCTTGAGGAAAATTGGAAAAGGAGTTAAAAATAATGAAAAGAAATATTACTTCCATTTTGGCATGTATTTTGGGTTCCCAAGAAGCTTCATGAAGAAGGCCACAAATATAAAATACAATTTCTTGCTTTTTGGATTCATTCTTGCATATTTTCCTTCATAGGTTTTGTATTCTTCTAAGGCTGGGAAACCAAAAAAGAAAGAATCTATGAGGCTGGTAAACCAAAGAGATTGAGTCTTGAAAGTAGTGGTTTTGATAATCTCCAAGAGCAATTTCACACAAGAATTGCCATTGTGCTGAATGGTTGAAGTTTATTTTAGTATTTTGTATTTTGTTGCAGGTGGAAGTGTGATATTCGAGGTTTGAATGATTTATTTTTTGTAGATGTTAATGACAGATTTTTGGGCATGTGTTTTCTGATATTTCATGGTATTTTCTAATATTTTATCATAATAAACCTTGGTGTGGAGTTCAAAGAGTTTCCCTACAAGTTGGGTTTGGTTTAGTATGTGTTTGGGCTTCATATTTGCTCTCTATTTTGAGCATACTTGCAGAAAATTTATATTACTTATAAAAAATGTATGAGATATAAATTTGTATTAGTTTTCTATCATATTTTATATGTATTTGTTGCCCAAAATGTTGTGATCATTTCTGGGGGTTTTTGGAATGAAAGTTGTAATTGTTGGTTGGAGTTGCAAACATTGTTTGTCAATATAAACATCGAAAAAATGCATGCAAGTTGTGGGTATTGTTCTTTGATGTAAATGGTAAAATTTTAATATCAAAAACATGTTTTTATTGCAACAAGGTGTTTTATTTATCAAAAATATCATTAAAAAAGAAAATATCAGATTTTATGTTGCAATTTCATTTTACCCGATTTCATATTTTGGATATATGAGAAAAAATCATTGCTATAGATTTTAAATTAATTTAAAGGGGATATTACAATTTGAACATGTTAAACCATCTTTAGGTTTATTGGAATCAGCTCAAATGAAGCTATGACAAAAATATCAAGGATAGGAACTTTCAAGTTGGTGACCTAGTGCTCAAAGAGAACCAGAAGGTACAACTAAACCAGGATGGCAAAGAAAAATTTGAGCCTAACTGGGTAGACCCATTTATCATCATAGCAAGCTATGGTTCTAGGGCTTATCAGTTGGCTACTCTTGAAGGAGAACCCTTAGCTGAACTGCTAAACAACAGCCACATCAAGAAGTTCTACACATGAAGCATGCCAGAATACCCTAGGAAAAAGGGTAAAAATCCAAAAAAAAAAAAGATTAAAAAATCAACATCAAAAAAAGCAAGAAAAATAGTAAAGAGAAATAAAACATTCTTTTAGTGAAGACCACTTTGTGGTGCTTCTAGAACAAGTTTCATAGTGAGAACTTGGAAAACAAGCACTATGTTTGAATAAGACTTACATCATTATATATCGGTACTATCCAAATGTAAGAGAAGGGGACCAACCACACCAAGGCTCTAGGTCATGAAGAGTCGAGAGCAAAGGGCTGCCCTAATTTACCTCAAGCTAATGGGTGTTTGGGATAAGACTTGAGAATGAAGAGCACTCTCAAGTTCTTTTGTCACTCTACAGGTTTGAAATTTTAAGCGGGGCTAGACAAGCCAGTTTCTGGAGTTCAAACTACACCTTAGATAACTCTTTGTTTAAGGATGGAAGCGTGACGTGTTGGCATCTCTCTACTGCGTTGGAGTTCATATGACTAGAAAACATAAAGTATAGTATAAAACACCAAAAAAACCTATTAATTTCCTAGCTAACTAAGTTTTAAAAAATAAACAGAATTATGAAGTATGAAAAGTAACTACGTAAATGATAAAGCCAGTAAATGAAGACAAGGGTGAAAAATATCAACTCACTAATGCTCCAGTTCGCTAGTGATCTCCATACACGCGTTCACCTAGACACAAGCAAGAGGGGAAAAATGTTGGGCTGTATAAGGGTTTTCCTCAGTCAAACCCCCACTTTTGTGTTTCCACCTCCATGAATAGCCAAAAAATCCATGAAGTAGAAGGTACAATAAAGGAAATGGAAAGGAAGGTATTGAAAGCTACAAAAGATGCTATGATACTTTATCAAACCACAAAAGGAAAATGAAGTGATACCACCTCCACCCAAAGGCTCTCAATGCCAATGAAGGGAGAATGCAAACAACAAGCTTGGCAAAGTCAACACGGCTGCAACAGTGATGAATGGAGGTCTCGCAAGACTCCAAACTCGCAACTTCTATGGTAGCACCTCACATACAAGGATGGAATTGATGGAGTAACAAGCTTGCTTGCTGCAATGATCAATGGAGTTGTGAAAAATGCTTGAGAGAATATGATAGATTGCTAGAAGATCTTGGGAGAATGAATGAATGAGTGTGTAAAGAATGAAGTGATTGTGAAATGAATGCCTTTGAAGACCAAAATGGAAGAGAAGGATCCTTTTTCGGGTTGGTTGGTTGCACAAAGGTGTTACAATTCATCTCCAATGAGGAGTGTAATGTCCTTGCAAACTACAGAGATAGGAATATGTCAGGGATGACAACGCACTGCGTAGAAGTCTATGCATCACACTCACGTCCTTGATGAAAATTACCCCATCGACTCACACAACATGCACCAAGTGGATGGAAGGTAGGTGGATGATGTGGAATTTTTCCTTCGGGTTTGATTTCTAAGGCGAGGGGATGCAAAAGGGGAATTTACAAAAGGGTTGCAAATTCACTCCTATAGATTTTTCCCCCATTTTAGTGAGCACAAGTATTGATGAGTGTTCGGTAAAGTAGATTGAAGGGTTAGAAGTGTGTACCTGAACCATCGAGGAAGCAAACCACAATATAGAAAACTTGAAAGCATAGGGTGGACAATGGACTCCATAGGTACTCTCTCCTGAGGAGACTTGAACAAAAGGACTCTATAGCTCCACAGAACTACAAAGTTGAACAAAATACACCAAAGGCCCGTAGACCAATGATGGACAAATCTTGCAGGATGCAAGTGCTTCACAGGCCCTTGGACCTGCAAAGAAGGCATTCCCCCAAGTACTCTCTCATGAAGGAAGCCCAATGAAAGGGGACTCCATAGAGTTGGACTGGAAAACAGCTTCACAGGCACACCTCCACGAATAGCCAAAAAATCCACGAAGTACAAAATCACACAAAAAATAAAAAAATTGGAAATCTTTCAAAGGGGTCTCCTAGGAACCCTTCAAAAGAAGAGGGGTCCACTCAAGGGACATGTTGTTTGAAAGTGAAAGAGTGTTTTTCCAAAATCGATTCAACATCAAGGAATCCTTTCGAAAGATGTTCACTTCATCAAGGAATTTGAAAGGAAAAAAATGCCCCCTCGTGAGGGGAAGGTCAAGGCTTATCCTACAGGAAAAGATGCTCCCTCCTTGGAGGAAAGTTCTTCAAGTTCTTTCTTTGTGAACCCATGATGAAGGAAACACGTTCCACTAGGGGTCCTTATTGAGAATGTGATTTTTGAAAAAGTTTGCAAAGACTTTTGAGAAAAGATTCGTTAGTTACAAATGTTTCTCCTGCAAATCAAAGTGTCATGATATCCCCCCTTAGGGTGGTGTGTGTTGAATCTAGAGGCACGTGACAGCCTAAGGAGAGAAAAGAAAGAATGAAAAAGTGATGTTGTGGCCCACAGGACATAGCAAGATGTCACCGTGGTGATGTCGCCGCGTACATGAGAAACAACACATAAATACCACAACATCACAACTCAAACAAAGAAGAGAGAAAGATAACCAAATTTGTGAAAAGAGACAATATGATCACAAACAAAGGGCACAGGGGTGATTTGATATTTTGGGGTCAGAGCTGCTCATAAATATAAATGTATAATAATATTATATAAATGAACTTTTATCAACCCCTTGCTATATTAGACCATGTGAAGAAAACACAAGAAGACAAAGTAAAAATAGGAAATTGGGTCAATATGGAAGGGAAGCCTAATGCCCCCAACACTTTACATCATCCCCAATTTTTCAAAAATAAATACACATAACAAAGGAAGAATGATTGCCAAAAATAGAGGAAGTTTTATGACACATAATCACTCCTATATCCAAGCATCTACAAGGGTGACAAGGGTCATCCAAGAACACATGACACAAGTATGGGGAACACATCACAACAAACACAAACCTAATCTAAAGGTAAAGAAGAGGTTGGAACCTATGAGAAATGGTTGGAATGATTATTGATGTATTCACACTCACTTTCAAAGAGATTCCACTCAAGGATAACCCTAGAGGTCTCAATGCAAAGGAGAAAGAGATCTTGCAATAGGGTTGTCCTAGGAAATGAATATGATCTAATGAGGGGTTCACCACCAAGTTTAGACTTGGAAAATACAATGTAGTGCAAGTTGTAAGACAAAACCCTAGTTGAATGCAAACTAAACCTAAATGACCTAGAAAGATGAAAAAAATGAAACAAAAAGTTATGAAATAGAAAGTGTGCACCTAGGAGACTAAAGAAAGGAGAAAGGAGGTCTAGAATTCTAGAAAATATACTGTCAATATTGAATGAGACTCATTCGCCAAGCTAGAAAAATTAGTCCTTCTTCTGGAAAAATGTGCAAATATAGGTTTCAGCCAAAAAGGTATCCAGATCTGTGAAAATATCTATTAGTTAGATAATATGCTTTTGGATTTAGCTGTGTATATTTTTTTGGATGAAAAAAATATACACAGCTAAATCCAAAAGCATATTATCTATCTTCAATGGACTGTGGAAAACTCATACCAATGATATCTATTAGTCTTGTATAGTGGGGCTCATTCGCCACTTGTGGCAAATCAATCTACTACTTTTTAGGAAGCTCTAAACTAGATTTTGTTCATCTCAGTCTACTCTACTCTTCTTGACTAATTTCCATATATGAAACTGCAAATTACCACCTGTAGACCTTCTCTAAGCTTCTCCAAGGCTTGATGACAACTTTAGGGATTTGACAACTTTTCTCCAACTTTGCTTCTTGACAAATATGAAACCTATCCCTGCAAATCACACACAAGAAGAGGGAAAATTGTTGTGGGGTTAGGGAATAGGGGTTTTCCTTTGGTCAAACCCCTTGTCGATAATTAAACCTTGAAATGAAAGCAAATATAAATAGAGAATGATGAATGAACAATAGATGATGTTTCAACTCACCAAACCCTAGGAATAAGGTGTTGCAATTATGCTTGAAATGGCTGCAATGGATGTGGTTCTTGACTCTTGCTTGAATGATGTTGATCTTGCTTGAAACACCTGCTTGGATCATGAACTCTACATCACAATTGTTAGCACAATAACAAACATGAAGAATGCAATCTTTGACATGATGATTGGAACTTGAATAATGCTCTTGAATGCTTGATAATATGCCCTTGAATGCATTTGAATGCTCTTGTGAATTCTCAAATGCTCTTGTGAACTCTCTTGAATGCTAGGTGTTGAATATGAGTGAAAGAACCTTGTATTTATACCCAATTATGCAAGAATTCCTAAAATTACAAAACTACAAGCCAACATCAAATCTAGGAGAACAAAATCCCACCAGAAATTTGAATTAAATTTGAATTTGGGCTACATGGGACTCATTCACCCAAGGTTGCAAATGAGTCCCATCAAGCATAATATATGGGACCAAAAATGAAAAGTGCTTAGAAATGTGTAAAAACTGGTTTGGGGACAAAAGATCTAGGTGGGAGACTAAATCTGGGCCACACAAGCCAGAAACACCTGAATTATGATTGGTTACTGATTGTTGTCAGGATTATTCTCAAAAGGGTACAATAAATGAGGCTTGTGGATGCAAAATGTGGCCAATTAAAGCACAAGAAATCCCAATTATTAATGAAAATCCTAGAAAAGTGTGAAAGTGTGTTACAACACTTTACAACACTCCAAATAAGGCAAGATTACTGTTGACTTTGACTATTATGCTTAGTTATTTGATAAAACCCCAGAAAAATGTGAAAGTGTGTTACAACACTTCGCAAAACTTTAGCAAGGAACCATTAAAATTCCATTAGTTCTCAAAGGCCCAAGACCCAATGTGAATGTTTTATCCACATTACAATATTAAATCTAAACAAGATTAAGCCAAAACCACAAGGAGGGCCCAAACAAGACAGAAAAAGTAGAAGGGTTACTTTTTCGGTGACTCCATCTACCCCACTTTAGTGAGAGGATGGACTTGCTTCAAACTCACACTAAAGTATAAAATCATGCATTAAAAGGGGTTTGAATGTACCAATGCTGATAATATGAGATAATGATAAAGAGGGGTGATCAAGCCCCTAGGATCAAGATCCCATGACAAACCAACATAGGCATAAAGGAACACACATGAGAATGATATAAAGAACAATGACAAGTCCCAAGCATGCACTGCTAAAGATGAAAAATAGAAAAGGAAAAATGAAAAAAAAAAGAATTAGATACCCCTTCGATTGTTTTTCAATCCCGATGTGGATCAGATCTAGGTTGTTTGTCCAAAAGATGCATACTCACTCTGAGGCAATGAAACTCCTGGCTATTTGTTGGGTGAGAAGTCATAATGGGTGAGACACATACACTCATGTCCGGTATGCAGTCACACACACACACACACACACACATGGCTATGTATTTGGGCTTCCCGCTCAAACCATACCAAAGTTATACCTCCTAATAACTTTAATAAGCCACCACACAAAAATGATTTTCGAGCTTCATGAAGCAAGCAAACCTTCATATGCTTGGAGTGTTAGGGTTAGAGATGGAAGTTATCTAACAATTAAATACAGATTTAATTAATAAATAGAGAAACTAAAACACACACAGATTAAATCATAACATAGAAATTTAACATGGTTCACCCAATCTGGGCTACATCCACTAAACTGCAGCCATCCAATACTTTTATTATCCAGTGTAAAACCTATTACAATCTTGCGAATAATCGCGTTTTTCATCATACTGAAATACCCATCCGAACCCCTTTTTAACAAGCTTAGAAACTTCCAGATTTTTGGGTTCTACAAAATTGGATTTTTCTTTTTTTCATTGATTTTTTCCCTTTTTCGGTGATCAGTATACCATGGGCTATACAGTATAGCATGATTAGTCACCACATACCAACAATATCCCACTTGGAGACTGATCAGACTCCATACCAACACAATCTCCCACTTGGAGACTGATCCTGGATGGCACTGCTGCAATTATAGCTCCCACTAGAAATAAGTACCTTGGACCCTGCTGCTCTGTTATACTTGAATTCAACCTTGAAGACCAACCGAAGCTGAAGAGGAGCTCAAATTCTCCCTTGTCACCGCCTTCGTAAACATATCCGCTGGATTGACATCTGTATGTATCTTGTCCAGCTTAACCTGTCCATCCTCCAACATTGACCGAATGAAATGATATCTCAACTGGATGTGTTTTGTTTTAGAATGCAGAGTAGAATTCTTTGCAAGATGTATAGCACTCTGGCTGTCTGTAAACAAGTAATTTTCAGCCTGTTGTTTGCCCAACTCATCCATAAAAAATTGCAGCCATATCATCTCCTTTTCCACCTCTGTTGCAGCAACATACTCTGCCTCTGTGGTGGATAAAGCAACCACCTTCTGCAATCGAGAAATCCAACTCACTGTTGTCCCACCAACTATAAATACATAACCTGTGGTACTCCGCTTGGTATCTATACCCCCTACTAAATCTGATTCAACATAGCCTTTTAAATCAGTATTAGAGCCCCCAAAACATAAATAATTATTGGATGTACCTCTCAAATACCTGAGAATCCATTTTACCGCATTCCAATGCTCAACTCTGAGATGACTCAAATACCTGCTAACAACTCCTACAACATGTGCAATATCCAGTCTCATGCATACCATGGCATACATTAAACTGCCTACAGCTGAAACATATGGTACCTTGGACATTTTTTCTTCCTCCTCTTGTGTCTTTGGACACATATCCTTAGTCAATTTAACATGACTAGGCAAAGGTGTGCTGACAGCTTTTGCATTCTCCATATGAAATCTCTGCAACACCTTTTTCAACATAATTAGCCTGAGATAAAAAAAATTTGTTTTTCCTATCTCTACAAATTTTCATACCAAGGATTTGTTTTGCTTCCCTCAAATCCTTCATAGCAAAAGAATTTTCTAACTGTTGTTTTAACTCACTTATGTGATCCATGTTAGACCCAGCTACAAACATGTCATCAACATATAAACATAAAATAATGTAGTTGTCATTATCCAACCTCTTAAAATAAACACAATGGTCAGAATTACACCGACTATAGCCTTGCTCAGCCATAAAACTATCAAATTTTAAGTACCATTGCCGAGGTGCTTGCTTCAAGCCATATAAACTTTTCTTCAATCTGCACACTAGTTTCTCCTTACCTTTGACCTCAAATCCTTGTGGCTGTCCATATATATTTCCTCTTCCAAATCACCATGGAGAAAGGCTATTTTAACATCAAGTTGTTCTAAATGCAAATCTTCAACAGCCACAATACTTAAAACAATATGAATAGAAGTCATTTTAACAACTGGAGAAAAAATCTCATCAAAATCAATACCCTTTTTCTATGCAAATCCCTTTACAACTAATCTGGCTTTAAATCTCTTCTTACCTCCATCCTCCTCTTTCAGCCTATAAATCCATTTGTTTGGTAAAGCCCTTTTTACCTGCAAGCAACTTGCATAATTCCCAAGTCTGGATTTTTAGCAAGGAGTCCATTTCTTCTTCCATTCCATGCTCCCACTGAACCTTGGTATCCACCTGCATAGCTTCATCATAATATTCTGGCTCACCACATCAGTTAACAAAATAGTATACAAAGAGGGAGAGAATCTTTCTGGAGGTCTACTTATCCTTGAAGATCGTCTAATAGGATTTTGTGGTATTTGTTGTTGTTGTTGTTGCCCAACATGAGGAACCATTGAAACATCATTGTTTGGAATATCATCCAACACTACATAATCATTTTCTTTCTTCTCATGCAGAGCAATGATCTTTGTACAATACTTTATCATTGAATATGACATCCTCGCTTCTCACAATTTTTGATTTTAAAATCCCAAAGCCTATAACCAAATTCATCAATGCCATATCCAACAAATACACATTTCTTTGATTTTGCATCAAGCTTGGTTCTATTTTCGAATCTACATGTGCAAATGCTTCACAACCGAAGGTTTTGAGAAAAGAATAACTCACCTTCTTACCTTTCCATGCTTCCTTTGGAATACCACAACCCAAAGGATTAGAGGGACCTCTATTAATTAAATAAACAACGGTGTTTATAATCTCGCCCATTTAAAGGCAGCCCAAAGATGCAATCTCATAGTTGTGCACGCTCCATTATTGTTCTATTCATGCGTCAACCACTCCATTTTCCTGTGGAGTCCTTGGAACC
Organism: Sequoia sempervirens; assembly: GCA_007258455.2. Classification (NCBI taxonomy): domain Eukaryota; kingdom Viridiplantae; phylum Streptophyta; class Pinopsida; order Cupressales; family Cupressaceae; genus Sequoia; species Sequoia sempervirens. Next base: position 50,362 of record VDFB02369153.1, on the reverse strand, counting down.
GTTTTTTCCTACGAATACCATTAGAGGAACAATAATCTTCAAACTATTTGCTGCAATACTCACCACCATTATCAGATCTGAGACATTTTATCCTTTTACTAGTCTCATTCTCAACCAAGCTTCTCCATTTTTTAAAAGTTTCAAATACATCAGATTTTTGCCTAAGGAAATAAATCCATACCTTCCTAGTTGCATCATCAATGAATGTAACATAATACAAAGAGCCACCGAGAGAAGATACCTGAGCTGGTCCCCATACATCTGTATGCACAAGCTCCAATTTCTCATCTTTTTTTGCTTCCCATCCTTGAGAAAACTTACTCTCTTTTATTTTTCATACACACAACTTTCACAGAAATCCATATTAACACATTTTAGACCTGGTAAAACATTATTTGAATGAAGTACTTTCATACCTTTTGCACTCATATGCCCAAGTCTATTATGCCACAGTGCTGATTCAGAGTCCACAGCAATTGTATGATCTTCTACCTCCTGAACTGCAGCAACTGTTCCTGAACATTGACCTTTTTCATAACAATTAAAGTAGAAGGAACAAGATGACCTGTACAAAGATATAAGGTGCCTACTTTCACACCTTTTGCTACCACTAAGGCACCCTTTGTGACCCTCCAATTTTTATCACTAAAAGTAACAACACAACCTTCATCATCTAGTTGCCCTGCTGAAATTAAATTTCTGCTTAACTTTGGAACATGCCTTACCTCAGTAGCCAATGATTCCCTCAACTTAATCTTGATTCTTCCCTTTCTAACAATCTGACAGGGGTTGTTATCTCCTAAATAAACCAGCCCAAAATCCCCTTGGACATAATCAAGAAAATAACTTCTATGGGGGGTAGCATGAAATGAAGCCCCTGAATCTAACACCCAAGAATCATCAGCATTATCAAGGGAAAGAATCAAAGCATCCTCATCAGATTTATTACTTACCACATTTGCCTCTTTACTTCCTTTTTGTCTCCTTCTTTACTTTTCTGAGACCAGCAATCTTTCTTCAAATGACCCAGCTTACCACAGTACCAACAATCCTTCCTATTTCTAGATTGGGACCTTCTGTCCTTTGATTTTCCTCGTGACTTCCCACGATTTCCGAAATCATTTCCTCTCTCCTTTGTTCTGCCCCTGCTTTCTGCATTCAAAACACTGCCTAATGTGGATGTTCCACCTGAGCTTTTCCTATGAATTTCCTCGCTCAAAATAACACCAACAACATCATCAAACTTCTATGTATTCGAACCAAAAATAGAATTGCTAACAGCCATTACCAATCTATTCCAGCTTTCAGGCAAAGAACACAGAATCAAAAGAGCCCTAAATTCTTCATCAAAGTTTACTTTTACAGAAGTTAATTGACTGGTGATAGTATTAAACTCATTCAAATGATCAGTAACTGACCCACCTTCTACCATTTTCATATTAAATAAATGATTCATAAGAAATACCTTATTCGAAGCAGAAGGCTTTTCATATAACTTCACCAGGGTTTCCATCAACTCTTGAGTTGTCTAAATTGCTATTGTAATATTGAACGCCACTGATTGTGCCAGGCACAAACGAATACTTCCAAGAGCCTTTCTATCCAAGATCTCCCAGTCCTCATCTGACATTGCTACGGGTTTCTTGGTTTTCCCTTCCAATGGCCGCCATAAATCCTTTTGATAGAGATAGTCCTCCATCTGCATCTTCCATAACTGATAGTTATGCCCATTAAACTTCTCAACCTTCTTACCCTCGTTTGCCATTGCTCCCACTCAACCGTGAGACTCCCACTCAGATGTGAAACCTTCCTACAAACGATAATCGAAACACAACCTGCTCTGATACCACTTGTTAGGGTTAGAGATGGCAGATATCTAACAATTAAATGCAGATTTAATTAATAAACAGAGAAACTAAAACACACACAGATTAAATCATAACACAGAAATTTAACGTGGCTCACCCAATTCGGGCTACATCCACCAAACCGCAGCCATCCAATACTTTTATTATCCAGTGTAAAACCTATTACAATCTTGCAAATAATCGCGTTTTTCATCATACTGAAATACCCATCCGAACCCCTTTTTAACAAGCTTAGAAGCTTCTAGATTTTTGGGTTCTACAAAATCAGATTTTTTTGTTTTTCATTGATTTTTTCCCTTTTTCGGTGATCAGTATACCATGGGCTATACAGTATAGCATGATCAATCACCACATACCAACATGGAGCTCATGAACAAACAAGATGGCTCCACAGGCATGCAATCTGTGTTATGCAAGGTGGCCATATAACAATAAATGCAAAATGCAAAAATAGGAAATGTTCAAATGAGTCTTGCTTAGTTCATGCGAGGTCTTTAATTTAGGGAACATTGTGTCGAATGTCTCCAAGAGAGGACCAATCAAAGAATAGAAAATTCACAACTTAGGGGATGCAATGTGTCACATCAAGCCACTAAGAGGAATTTAATATGCTAAGAGAGATCACGCTCTTGAAGGACATCATAGCCAATGTCATCCATGAAATGACAGACACATCGTATGACGTAAGAAAACTGCACCAAGAACCATGAAAAGGAAAATTGCAAAAGAATAATGCTCATGTATGCCTCCAATTTAAAGAAATTGCTAAACACCATATTGTGAGCAATTAATTTAAAGTAGAAAATGAAAAATGCAAATAAGAAGGAATACATGAGAGAAAAGTTGGAAATCCCTATGCCAAGTTCTATGTTTCCAAGTAAAGTTGCGTCATGCAAGAGAAAAAGAAAAGAGAGGGGTTTCCCCCAAAATGAAAACACTAAAAACATATGGGATTTATGGATTTGAGGTTAGTATGTTCTTTTCTGCAATATTTTAGAGAGCTTGGAACTGTCATCATCCCCCAAATACACATAGAACTAGAAGAATAACACAAAGAGAGCAAAAACAAAGAAAAACCTTTTGGGTCAACATGGAATAAGAATGAATGTCTCGATTCCTTGCATCATCCCTTAAAGGAAAACACAAGACAAATGAAAAAGAAAATATTTTTGGGTCAACATGGAAGAGACATGAATGTCTCAACGCCTTGTGTCATCCCTAAAAGGAAAACACAAGACAAATGAAAAAGATAAACTAAAAGGCACAAGAAAAAGAAAATCCTTTTGATTCAACATGGAAGAGACATGAATGTCTCGACGCCTTGCGTCATACCCAAAAGGAAAACACAAGACAAATGAAAAGGATAAACTAAAAGGCACAAGAAAACGAAAATCCTTTTGGGTCAACATGGAAGAGACGTGAATTTCTTGACACCTTTCCCAAAAGGAAAACATCAGATAAATGAAAAAGATAAAAATTGAAAGAGATGTACAACATAGAGAAGAATGAAGGTACAAATAGAGGAATGTCACCAAGAGAGAGAAAACATCAAACAGAACATCACTGGTGATCACATTATGTACATGCAATCACATGAAATAAAATGAAAAGGAAATAATGCAAAAGGCTAGTAAGGAAAATGCGAATCAACCTATGAGCAAGTCATCCACCTCCCAATCTCAGTATGTATAAGTGAAAGGTAAATAAAAAACCCAAGGGACAATGACAAATGCATTACTAGGACAAGACTATCAACTTCTTTCCCCCACTGAGTGTGAGACAAGAAAGAGCCAAGGTAGGTGATGGGAAAGGTCATGTAATAGTGAGAATAACATTTTCTACAACTATTACATGACAAGGGGTGAAACAATATTAAGCTAGGAAATCACATGATGGCAATCATTGCCATCAAAGTGAAAGTTTTTCAATACTAATTGGAATGCATGACACTCATCAGTACTGTGTCCAAGAGTTTGATGATATGCGCAATGTGGGACTTTTGCATCTTTAGGATATAGTACTAATCTATTTATAGGTGGTAATGTTATTAGTTCTTTACAAGTTCAAAAGCAATTGTAGTTTTCTTTCACTTTCAGGTGGTGGATGAGGAGGTTGTAACTTTTGTAATTTGTAAGGTCTTTTGCGTTTTCTAGATTCACCAATTTCTAAAGTTGAATGTAGAGGAGGAAGAGGACCTAGGGTGATCCTATCATCCTTATCATTGTTGTGAGTCATTGGTTATTCTTTAGGAAGAAGGACATTCATATCAAGAGGAGAATCAAAGATCACCATACCATCACTTCAAAGCCTTAGATATTCTCTAGGAGGCTTTCCATTATGAGAGGGATCTTGATAGCCTAACTAACCCCTTTGTGTTTTCATTAGTTGGAATTTTCTCTAATAGTTGATGAATTCAATGTTCACTTGTTGTATCACATCCTTGTTTTCTCAAGATTGTGAAGCATTTTTTATATGTTTCTTCAAGATTGATGGGAGTGTTTATTACTTTGTTATCATAAAATGGTTGAGTGTTTGCTTGTCTAGAGGAACTAGGTTCACATGTTGTAGAGAACTTAGGTTCAAATTTATTTTCAAGATGTAAGTAACCAAACATATCAAGAGGTGGTATTGTAGGAGGATTTGGTTGTGTCATGGATGGGTAAAAGGATGAATTAGCTTCTAGATTGTCACGACAATCGTTTAGGAACCTATTCATGCTATCATCATCTTCTCCAATGATGTCAACAACATGAAGAGGACATGAATTAGGAGTTGAGTGAGCATGAGTAAGGTCAATGTCATTAGGGTCATTTCCAAAGGCACAACTTGACACATCCACTAAGGACTTTAATGACATCCAAAACTTGTTAAAGAACATATCCATGATAAAAATTTGAGATTGTAAACTATGTAACAATGTTGTAAATGCAATTTTGATTTTAAGAAATGCACAAGATGAATGAAATTAACCTAAATGCAATGAATTGAATGAAACAAAAAATTTACAGACTAAAACAAAAAGGTAACAACAGCAAACAGAAACTCAGAAAATGAATTTTAAATGCCAAAAAATGCAATGAAAAATGTGCAAAGGGACTAATTCGCCCAAGGTGGTGAATGAGTCCCAGTAATGTTTTTTTGAAAAAAATTATAATTTTTAAATTGAATTTTATGCTTTTATATTTTTTGATATGTGTATGAGATGCAAATGAAAAATTTGATTGATTTTCAATGAAATTAAATGCAAAAGTGCAAGTTAAGTTAGCTTTTCACTAATGCAAATTTTGAAACCCTAGAATGTAAATTAACCAATGCAAATCTTAATGCAATGTTAATGGAAGCTAAATCTAGGATAAGATGCACTCCAAATTAGAATTATGATGTCCTAAATGCAAGTTCACTAAAATAGAACCTATGAAAAATGGTTGGAATGATTATTGATGTATTCACACCCGCTTTCAAAGAGATTCCACTCAAGGATAACCAAAAAGATCTCAATGCAAAGGAGAGAGATCTTGCAATAGGGCTATCCTAGGAAATGAATATGATCTAATGAGGGGTTCACCACCAAGTTTAGACTTGGAAAAGACAATGTAATGCAAGTTGTAAGAAAAAACCCTAGTTGAATGCAAACTAAACCTAAATGACCTAGAAAGATGAACAAAATGCAACATAAAGTTATGAAATAGAAAGTGTGCACCTGGAAGACTCAAGAAGGAAGAATGGAGGTCTGGAATTCTAGAAAATATGTTGTCAATGTTGACTGCCAGGACTCATTTTCCAAGCTAGGTGAATCGGTCCTACTTCTAGAAAAATGTACAAATACAAGTTTCAACCAAAAGGTATCCGAATCTGTGAAAATATTTGTCGGGCCTGTATAGTGGGACTCATTCGCCACTTGTGATGAATTAGTCCACTTCTACTTTTTTGAAAGTTCTGAACTAGATTTTGTTCCTCTTAGTTTGCTCTGCTCTTCTTGACTAATTTTTGGATTCAAAACTGCAAATTTCCACCTATAGACCTTCTCCAAGCTTCTCCAAGGCTTGATGACAACTTTTCTCCAACTTTGCTTCTTAACAACTATGTAACCTAGCCCTGCAAATCACACACAAGAAGAGGGAAAATTGTTGTGGGGTTAGGGAATAGGGGTTTTCCTTGGTCAAAACCCTTGTTGGTAATTAAACCTTGAAATGAAAGTAAATATAAATGGAGAATGATGAATGAACAAAAGATAATGTTGCAACTCACCAAACCCTAGCAATAGGGTGCTGCAATGGATGTGGTTCTTGACACTTGCTTGAATGATGTTGATCTTGCTTGAAACACTTGCTTGGATCATGAACTCTACATTACAATTGTTAGCACAATAACAAACATGAAGAATGCAACCTTTGACATGATGAATGGAACTTGAAGAATGCTCTTGCATGCTCAATAATCTACCCTTGAATGTGATTGAATGCTCTTGTGAATGCTCAAATTCTCTTGTGAACTCTCTTGAATGCTAGGTGTTGAATATGAGTGAAAGAACCTTGTATTTATACCCAATTATGCAAGAATTCCCAAAATTACAACACTACAAGCCGACATCAGATCTAGGAGAGTAAAATCCCACTAGAAATTTGAATTAAATTTGAATTTGGGCCATGCGAGACTCATTCACCGAAGGTGGTGAATGAGTCCCATCAAGCTTAATATATGGGACCAAAAATGAAAAGTGCTTAGAAATGTGTAAAAACTAGTTCGAGGTGAAAAGATGCAGGTGGGACCCATTTTTCCAAGGTGGCGAATGAGTCTTAGACACTAAATTTGGGCCACAAAAGCCAGTAACACTTGAATTATGATTGGTTATTGATTGGTGTCAGGATTATTCTCGAAAAGGATGCAATAAATGAGGCTTATGGATGCAAAATGGGGCCAATTAAAGCATAAGAAAGCCCAATTATTAATGAAAAGCCTAGAAAAGTGTGAAAGTGTGTTACAAAACTTTACAACACTCTAAATAAGGAAAAATTAATATTGATTTTGATTGTTATGCTTAGTTATTTAATAAAGCCCTGGAAATGTGTGAAAGTGTGTTACAACACTTTAGCAAGGCCCCATTAAAATTCCATTAGTTCACAAGGGCCCAAGACCTAATGTAAATGTTTTATCCACATTACAACATTAAATCAAGGCAACATTAAGTCAAAACCATAAGGAGGGCCCAAACAAGTAATAAAAGGGTTACCTTTTTAGTGGCTCTAGAGGTGCCCCCTAACATTCATCGATCAAGAGGTCATCTGCTTCCCAATCTATATCATTATATGGGGAAGGAAGACGAGATTGCAATGGTGGAATGTTAAGGGGGGAACCCTTTGACCCTCCCACAATAAAAGCGAAGGAAGGAGACTCTTCAGTGCCCCCTCCACTGAATTCTTATGGAGCAAAGGTCAACGATTTTGCGAAGATCGCTGATAGGGCCAAGACCTCGTCCAAAGAGTTAAACGTGCACTTCACAAGAGTTACATGTGTCACCTCAACAGGTGAGGGAGGCAGTGCCCAAGATTCACTGCTAGGCTCACCGAGTGACTCGAGAGTAGTGACAAACTCAGGGGATGTCAAAGCTTCTTCTGTCACAAGGATGACACATGCTAATGCAAAACCACCCTTTTAAGAGGGTGGAATCCTCTTTTGACCCCCATTGCTAGTGGGACCATTCTCTATCTTCTACTTCATTAAAGGATGTGAACTCCTCATAGATGAGGCAAGAGGTGCAGAGGAGAAAACTGTTGCAGACACCACCAAGGTTTTCAACATGTACATAGTCTTTGAGAACAATGAGATGTTTGTAAGGGACATCAAAAGAGGTAACTCAACTGAGGGAGAAATAAATACATGCACTCTTTTAGGGTCAGGGGTGCTTACACTTGTAGCAGGATCTGAAAGCAACATTGAGGTTGATTGAATGGAAGCAGAGGGGATGGGAGAGGAGGAAACAGTAGGAAACCTAGGTAAAACAAGGGTGGTCAATTCCCCTTCCTTCCTCTATAAAGTGACATGATAAACTACCAGAGTCTTTCATCGGTGCTTGTACTCACACAAAAGGCGATTTCTGTGTTTTCGGGAGCCAGAGACCGAAAGCTAAGACAAAATATGAGGCTCCTGCTCAGCCATAAGAGTGTCCATCTTGGTTGTCTTCGATAGAGGGAGAGACTCCTGGATGGGAGCAAGAGGAAGAGACTGAGAAAATGTTGGAGAGATAGCAAGGGGAGTTGGCTCTAACGCCACAGCAGTGGGCCTCTTCCCATTCACTACTTTAGGAGCAGGAGCAATAGGAGGTTGCGGAGGCCGAGACATAGAGAATTCCCTATGGAAACCCTCCCTCCTACCATAAAGGTAAGGCCAAGGTCCAGGAGGCATAGTGGGAAGGTTTGATATCTAGATCTTGGCTTTATGCCAAGTAGGCACCATCAAACTCCTTATGTGAAATCTAGGAGTAGTCATCCAAAAACTACTCTTTAGAAAGGGGGAAGAAGAGGCACCCTAAGGATGGGTAGGCCTCTCCTTTCCCTTTTGAGAGGAGGTAGCTTGCTACTGCACTACTGGGGGAATCACTTTCGGCTATCCCTTGCCCTAGTTTTGTACTTCACATAGTTTTAGTAAAGTAGGTCCATTCTAGGGGGAAGCGAACCATCCGAGGCAGACCAAAAATGATCCAATGAATAACCCCCATGGGATACCAATGGCTGATATCCAATGTCATGCATGACGTGCACAACACCTTTGTGGAGAACTTTAAACACTTATGAATAATGAAAGTGATTCCATTCATGGAAGCTAGCCATAGGATGCCCAACTTCACTCTAACAAATTGGATTATGAAATAACATCAAAGATTATATCCATAGCCCTAGGTCCAACTAGGATGGAAAGATTTATAGAGCCATATGGTTTAAGGGAGAGACCATAGTGCGTATGTATGGTAGACTTTGTTTCCTCATATTCCTCCCTTTGTATCGAATTTAGCCATAGTGTCTCCTCCATGATAACATTTACCTAGCTCACGGGATCAACTAGGACTCCTATCACAATGTTTCCATTGAGGTAAGCAAGAATGTATAGGGGAGAGGGATTGTTATTCAAGGGAAAGTCCTGTGAGGTGAATGTCACATTTGGCAGGCCAATCGCAGGTTGTGCGGGATGAGTAACCAAGACCATGTTTACATATGCTAATGGTTGAGGAGAAGCATCAAAGGGGTCAATAATCAATTTCTTAGAATGAGATGAAAATGGGTCCATGTAAATTTGCAACTCACTATTGCCCCTCACCATCGATTTATTCGCAATTTGTTTCATCCCATCGAGATGAATGATACCATCATTGATACGATCTTGTATCTCTTGACGTAGGTGCGCAAAATGCTCAGTATCATGCTTGTTAACTCAATGGTACTGACATAAAGCATTTATATCATACCAGTCATGATAAGGTTCCTTAAGAGGTTGAGCGTTTTTTGAAGTTATGATCTTATCCTTCAACAACTTTTGCAAGATGGAAGAATAAGATTCCACCAACTTCATAAACTTCATTTTGTGCCTAAGGTCATTATCATTTGTCGTGGCTACTACATTTGCAACAGCTTTACCTTTTCCTAAGATCAACACAATAGACTTTCCTTCTAAATAGGAGCATGAGGAAGATCCTCCAACCTAAACTACCATTTGTTGATACTCTTGCAATGCGGCACACAGATGCGCAAAGGGTATTTCATTAGGAAAATTTATCCTGCCAAACTCTCTATAGGTTACCTATGAACACCTTCTACACATCAGAGTTAGGCAGCGGGTACGAGATCTGTGAAAAGAGTGCTTGGTATCGCACTATGAAGTCAATTGTCTTCTCATTCTCCCTGCTTACATCAGACGAGAACCAAGAAGGTCATCTTCAGACTGATGTTAGCTTGGAGCTAATGGAGAAACTAATTCATGAGTTGATCAAATGAGAATATAGAATTATCAAGCAAGGAATAGTACCAATCAAGTGTTGTGTCCTTTAGAGATCGAGGAAAGAGTTTTTCCATCAGAGCGTTATGATGAAAGAAATTTGTGCACATAGAATTGAAAGTTGACACATGTGTTTGTAGATCCCCTTTGCCACCATACTTTTCAAACTTAGGGATCTCCATTCCTTGCGGGAAGGGAGTACTCAATATTTCTACTGACAATGGGCTATGTCAGAAGAAAGGTTGAAAAATAGGTTGGCCGAAAGCCTGAGAAAGGCTTTCCAATTGGTTTTGCATCCAACCCATGTTTTGGAGAAGGGCATTCAAAATAGGGTCAAAGGATGATAAAGGGCTAGTGGAACCACCAAAACCACCTCTGGAGCCACCGCCATGATTGTTGCTAGAGCCATCACCACTAGTAGGGCCTCCATCGGAGCCACCTCCACTACCAAAGCCACCACCATGGCCTCCACCAAATCCACCTCTACTAGTGCCACCTCCACTAAGAAATCCACCACCACTCATTCCACTAGAACCCCCACCACCAAGGGCAGTAAGAGGAGTGAAGCTGAATCTAAGAGGTACTCTACTAGCCTTGATGGTAGGGGGATTTTGAGAAGCAAAGGAAACACTAATCAAAGGGATTGTTTTGGCCATGCATACAAATGTGGTAGGCATTGAAACACCTATTTTTCTTTCAATGGCATCGAGCACTTCCCCTTGGGTAATACCCGGTCTAGGCTTATATGAGGGGATATAAGCTTTGGTTAGATTGGCAAGGCCATGTAAGAAATCTATACACATCCAATCCTTTCCTAACAAATGTCTCACATTGCTAGTAAGCTTAACAACTCTCACCATGTTTGGTGCTCTCTCCAAATGATTCTCAAGGTCTAAGAGTCTGTTACCCAATGCCAAAAGGTTTTCTGTAGGGATTTGTACAAAATCATCCTCATCTACGGATAAAGTTGTAGGGGACGCTGGAGGAGTAGGAGCATGAGTAGTCTCATCTATGAAACCCATCTCATTAGTAAAGCCCATAGGAAAACCAGTGGTAAAGTTGGTAGCCATACTAGTGGAAAAATTGGAGATGAAATTAGAAGCGACCTTCATCTTCTCCATTGGTAGGTGTCAGAAACTTCTACTAACAACATACCTAGAATTCATGGATTGGGTTGTGATGCGCATAAACCTTCACAACACTCAGGTTTACATCAGTCACCAGGTGCGAGAGAGAATTCTCAATCACAAGCAAAAGAATAGACATTATTCACATCAGCTTCACCAAAAATGTAAGAGAAGGGGACCAACCACACCAAGGCTCCAAGTCATGAATATCTTAGAGTAGATGGCGGCCCTAACTTACCTCAAGCTAACGGGTGTTTGGGATAAAAATCAAGAATGAAGAGCACTCTCAAGTGCTTTTATCACTCTATAGATCTAAAATTTTAAACAGGGCTAGATAAGCCAGTTTCTAGAGTTCAAACTGCACCTCAGATAGCTCTTTGTCTGAAGATGGCAGTGTGGGTCTGGGATGACAACGCGATGCATTGGAATCTCTCTTGCACACTAGCATCCATGCAGCCAAAAAATATATAGTATAAAACACCAAAAAAACCTACTAACTACCTAGCTAACTAGTTTTAATGAAATAAACAAAATTATGAAGTATGAAAAGTAACTACATAAATGATAAAGCCAGTAAATGAAGACAAGGGTGAAAAATATCAACTCACTAAAGCTCTAGTTCACCAATGAGCTCCATGCACATGTTCACCTACACACAAGCAAGGGGGGAAAATATTGGGTTGTATAGGGGTTTGCCTTAGTCAAACCCCCGCTTTGGTGTTTCCACTTCCACAGACAGCCAAAAAAGCCATGAAGCAGAAGGTACAAAAAAGGAAATTTGGAAAGGAAAGTATTAAACACTAAAAAAGATGCTATGCTACTTTATCAAACCACAAAAGCAAAATGAAGTGATACCACCTCCACCCAAAGGCTCTCAAGGCCAATGAAGGGAGAATGCAAGCAACGAGCTTGGCAAAGTCGACACGGCTGTAGTAGTGACAAAGGGAGGTCTCACAAGACTCCAAACTTGTAGCTTCTATGGTAGCACCTCACACACAAGGATTGAATTGATGGAGTAACAAGCTTGGTTGCTACAACGCTCAATGGAGCTGTGAAAAATGCTTGAGAGTATGTGATAAATTGTTGGAATATCTTAGAAGAATGAATGAATGAGTGTGTAGAGGATGAAGTGATTGCGAAATGAATTCCTTTGAAGACCAAAATGGAAGAGAAGGAGTTTTTTTTGGGTCAGTTGGCTGCATAGAGGCATTACAATTTGTCCCCAATGAGGAGTGTAACGTCCCTACGAACTCCAAAGGAAAGACTCAATCAGGGATGGCAATGCGTTACACAGACGTCCATGCATCGCACTCGCATCCTTGATGAAAATTCCCCCACTGACACACACAACACACACCAAGTGGATGGAAGGCAGATGGATGATGTGGAATTTCTCCTTCGAGTTTTATTTTCTAAGGTGAGGGGATAAAAAAGGGGTGCAAATTCACTCTTATACACCAAAACATTCACCCATTCATTTCATAATAAAACATGTATATAGTTTGGTTTACAATTTGAGTTAGGAAGGAAAAGTGGCAAAAAATGATCCCATACAAAAAAAATTGGTTTTTGGGGTTCAAATGAACCCGTTGGTTCGAGCAAACCAAAAAAGGGTTCAAATGAACCCTAGTTCATGCGAACTAGTTAAATGCAAGGTGGACCCCATCCCGCCAAAAAAAAAATGAAAACCCCTTTTTGAAAGGGGGTTCGAATGAACACTGGTTCATTCGAACCCCCCCTGGTTCGAGCAAACCTCCCTTTTCTCACCTTCCTACTCTTTGGCACAAAAAAATCCAAAAAAATTTCCCTTAGAAACTCAGGTTGAGGATGAAAATGGAGGATACTTCATGAACTCAACTGGAATCAAGTAGTCCTCAGAATGAGCTACTCAACGACTATAATTTTAATATGTTTTGGTTTTATTATCTATTTTCTTTTTTAGTTTTATTAAACATAGATTTTTCATCAAAAATGAAGCTCTCTGTTTTGCACATGTGGAAAAATAGAAGATTATCAACCAAAAAAAATTTGAAAAATATGAGTGCACCAGATATTGAAGTCCTTGATCCAACAAAAAAAATTGAATTTTGATACATACAAAATAAGTTACGTGTTATACGGTCCACCTATGTTTGAATTGTAATTGGTTTGACTTTGAAACTTGATTAAGGAAAAAATATTCAATAAAACACTATCTAACCAAGTGGAAGCACTAGATATCAGAGTTTCAAATCTAAATTAGAAAGAATTATAATTTTATCCTTCATGGAAAAAAAGATGCGTTATACGGTGAGTGTCACTCTTTAAAAATGTTGTTTTCTAAAAAAAACTAGTTTTCGAGGGAGATGGAAAAAGAGGTACAATCTAATTCCAAAATTTTTGAAAAAAATATATTTAGAATCTGCAGACAAAATGTCATGAAACTCTAGTTTGCATCATCTTCAAATTCCTCACGGTTTAGCCACTATAGGTGCCTGAAAGTGAATATTTAGTTAGAAAAAAATATTTCAATGTCTAGTTTGGCCAAAAATTGTAAACCACTATTGTGGGATCACCCGTATGTTGAGTCAAAGTCCACTTAATGGATACAAAATTACCTTGGTCATTAATACCTAGGTGCATCATATCTATTTGCTACATCAAATAGGATTATTCAAACTATAAAGCCTCCAAGCAAAGAAAAACCAACACATCAACAAATAACAACAAATTTCTATCCATTATCAAATATTTCTTCTAACTAACATCCATCATGCATCACAATATCATTAGTACCATATTTTTCCTGCATCCACAATGTCATCAATACATATCATGATGATAATAAAGCAATGAAAACATCCTAAGGCATACATCCATATATATCAACATCATACAAACATCATATATCAAAATGATATATTGATCATTCATGATAAAACATCATATGAAATAATATATGATCCATCCATCCACATCATATGCATACATCAAAAAAGTACAAAAACATATATAAACATACATCATCATACATAGTCATCCATGATCATCACATAAAAATATAAATGAGCTGAATCGAAGAAGGTATATCACATATATATCATCGTCAAAAAAAGGGAGAATGTCATAGTACATCATCATCAGTGAAACAAGTGTGATAGGATAATACAAAATAATACATATATACGAGGCCTCGACTTGGCTGATGAATATATATACAAAATCATGTCTACAATATGAAGTCTCTTAGAAATAAACATCATAAAGATCAAATACAAATATAACACTTCCTAACAGGAAGAGGACTCTATAGACCAAGTGTGGACCACCATCTGGATCTAGCTATCTAACAGACTACCCAGCTGACTCAGCACCACCACCCGCAACACTAGGCTCTCTAAATCTTGGTCATCTTTGTGCCTAAGGAACAAAGGCATCATATAGAGTCGGATAGTATGTATCCCTCTATAATAACTTATCTAGCTCAACACAAAGACTATCTTGCTCAGACCTTAGACTATCCCTCTCTATAGTAACAAATTATAATTATGTCTCGATAATGAGATGGTGCCCAATCTCTTCCTCTAGCTCACCTCTTAGGCCATCTCACTCTGTTGTCACTCTGGCAAGTTGTGCCTCCACAACCTGTCATCGCCCTATCTCCATAGCCAACTATGTACCTCCATCCCCAGTTGGTGGAGGGGGACCTAGAACTTGTCCCTGAACCTGAGGCATCTGATCACCCTAACCACCCTTTGTCACATCATGTTGGGTCTGACCAAGCTGCTTGTTAGAATCTCAAGACGATGTCTCTCTCCATGCTGACCTATAATGCCTACCCTACCAACTACGAGATCACTTCAAGATCTGTAAATCTCAATGGCACACGTCATACCCACACACGTCATACCCACCATTGATCAAAATTGGGAGTGGTACCCGGATCTACTAAACCTACTAGACAACCCCATCTAACTAGGGAAAGCAATCTAAATGTAGCAATAGTAGCATCTCTGTTAGTCTGATGATCCCATACCCAGACCTCTCTAGTGGTTTGACCAAACTGAGCCTCATATGCATCAAGAAATTGGCCATATCTCTCTCCAAACTGCCTGCATACTCTGTCAAGTAAATATCATTCTAGAAGAGAGTGAGAGTGACCAATAAACCATTTAGTTTGTTGACAATATGTCAGTTGCTCCTAATCCTCCATCCAGGCATCACAATCCATATAAGGTCTCCAAACAAAACTGGGATGTCATTGAATACACAACGCCAGTATGAAAGATCCCCAAGAAAGGTATAATGTAGAAAATCTCCATAATGATAGGAGTATAGATCACCATCAGTATGATCTTATATACCATCAAGTTGCGTCACTACAATGTGCTCCCAATTCCATACATGTAAAAGAGAGGCACCTACAGAGATGGATTTCCCACCTCGATATGCAACCTTATGCATATCTCTATAGAGGTGGGCAAGAAGACATGAACCCCATGCATATCTGGTCCCATGCTCAAACATCTCCTCAATACATATACCCCATCCAATAGGGAACTGATGACCTCTCCTATTAGGAACAACTAGTCCTGAAATCAAACCACATAGAACAAGGGAAACAAGGTCGACACTGCCAACAAACTCTGATAAATCTATCTCAAATTGTCGATCCTCCAAGTGTCTAACACCAAGTACACATCGCATAGCATGGGTACCCTATCAAATGGAGTATGTAACAAGCTCACCATGGATAGGTATGTGGAGAACCCTCCACACATCCTCGAGGGTAATGGTGGCCTCCCTTGTAGGAAAATGGAATGAAGAAGTCTCTGAATGCCACCGCTCCATGAGCGCAGTCATCATCGCAGTGTGACATCAGATGGGAGACATGTAACAAATATGACATAGCCTGACCACATTTAGAAAATCTCGCTCCAAAACATCAAAATCGATAATCAAATCAAATAGATCTTGAAGTCGTCACTTCCTTGACTGTAGTGGTTTAAGGACCACCTACAACCATTTCAATCCATGATGTTAGGGGTTTGCTCTGAATACACAAATCAAAAAAGAAAACAATAAATAAACTTAGGGTTATAAAAGATCAAAAGCAAAAAAAAATTTGGCACGAGCGATGAAGTTTTTGGAAAAAGCGCAGAAAATAAGAAAGTGTGAGGAACCTTTTGCAAAAGTGAGAAGAAACATCAAGAGCGAGAAAATAAAAAATCAAAGAAATTCGACAAAAGCACAAATATAAAGCAAAGGCATAGAAAACAGAAACAAAGCAATCAAAAGTGAAAAAGTATAGTAAAAGCGAGTTTCAAAAGTGAGAAAGTAGGTCAAAGGTGCAAAGTTATGTCAAGTGCATAGAATTTTTGCAAAAGCAAGTTTTTCAAAATGTCAAAAGCACTAAAACTGAGGCAATAATGTTGAAAACCTAAAAACTATGCTTTTGACTTTATGGACTTTAAGCATTGATTATAGGAACATGAAAAGATGAAAATGACAATCGAGAAGGTACATACTGGGGCACTGATGCCTGCGGACCGTCCATACTCTCGAACCATGTCTACGCGATGTGGAGCTCCCCAAATCAACACCATAGCTCCTTGACAACTAACAAAAGGGGAGATCTAGAGACAAGAATTCACTATAGGCTCAAAGTGCAAATGAGGTAATGAGAACCCTAATTACCTATTTTAACCCTCAAAAACCCTAAATTTTACCTAGGAAACCCTAATTTTTACTTAAAGAATTTTCCTACGTTCAAATTAGAACTTCCCGAGAACATTAGAACGAGCAACAAGGGACCTATAGACCTAATTTTTAGCTCTCTACACATCTGAACTGAAATAGAATAGTGTTGTGAGCCTAACCTCAAAATAGAAATTTTTGACCAACCTCTCGAGGGGGCGGCATAGAGTCCTACCATCATTCCACTAACCATCAGGGCATAGTGGGGCATAAATTTTTTTCAAAATCTTGATCTTAACATCGAATCTTTGAAACAAAGCAACTCATACTTTGTATCAAAGAGGGGCAACATGTAGACATGTAAAACTGACCAACACTTATCACACTTACTAAATGACATTTTCACATCATTGGCTTCATTATCATCAAACATCACTACATTTCACATCAATTTCATCAAAAACCCTAATTTCCCCTATTAATTGAATAATATGACATTATTTAATTAATTCACTTTTTCATCATTTTTGACTAATTAAATAGATTCTATTTATTTAATGAAGTTCTAAAACTATATTTCTTCTCTTAATTGAATAATACGACATTATTTAATTAATTCACATTTTATCATTTCAACCAATTAAATACATTTTATTTATTTAATAAAATCCTAAGCTCACTTTATTTCATCTTGATTAGTTAAATAACACAAATTATTTAATTACATCGCTAAATCACTTTATTCCCCTAAATCAATTTTAAATTATTAAATCATAATAATTTAATTAACTCACTTTCCCTCCAAATTTGAATAATTTGAATAAACTATTCAAATCATCATCAAAAATCAAATCAAACTAATATAACTTTATTTGCAAAATTCAAACTTGATTTGCATGTTCAACTCCAAAATGAATTAATTAATCATTCTCAACCACTTTCTTGATTGAATAAATTACGATCCCCTGATTTCTCAATTTATATCCTTGACTGATCAATCTATTCCTAACTGATCAATCTATTTTCCTAATTGATCAAACTATCTCTCAATCCCACAAATTATTCAATCTATTTCTTCAATCACACTAATCATGTAGTCTATTTTGCACAGATTATTCATGTCTATTTCCTCTCAACATCTTTTGACCGTCGATCAAGATATTCTACTATGCGATCATGATCGTCTATTTCAAATCACAATTTATATATAACAAACCACTTTCCTCACAAAAAAGGGTCGAAGAATCAACATCATTTGCACAACGAAGTACTGCCAAGATTCGAATCACCATTAACAACACTTTAACACATATCTACGATCAACACACATTGCATCAAAGCTTCTTGCATACAACAATGGAGGCTTCGTAGTGATATGAACAATCCGACATCTTGTGAACACACTCCAACATGGAATAGTAACCTTTCCTTTTGTTCTTGAATTCATTTTGATAATCATAGGATTTCATTGTGTAGTTTCAATAGCTTAGAAAGTCATTTCACGAGTGAAGGAATAGATCTATATTTTTGTTTTTTTTATTTAGATTAACTTCTATTTCATTGCAATTTCTGTTGTTTACGATCTATGATTTTCCCCCTCACACAGCCACAAATGTTGCAAAGAGAAGATCTGAAAATTACAATCATAATTTATTTGGTGTTGATGCAATTATGGTTGAAATTAAAGGGGAGTGTTAGAATATTTAGTAATTTCCCCCACATTGCATGAAGGGAAAGTTGAGATAGAACCGCGCTCTTGCATGAGGAAAAAAATAGAATTCTTAAATATAGAATTTGAATGTTAAATCTTAGAATTTGTAATTTGCATGGAGTTGCAATGATAAGTTTCCAATAATCTTTTGAATTGTTCAAGTCCTCTATATAATGAGGCAATTGTGATTCATTCATTAATATCTTTGATCTTTGATCATTGATCAAATTGTATAATCATGAGTTTTATCTTATATGGTATTTCCAAACAATTGTAATGTTTGAGATTGAATAAAAGAATCTTCTGCATGTGTTGAAAATAAATCTCTTTTGTTGCAGTAATTTATGTGTATTTTAGTTTCTTCAATTTTCCCGTAGTAGACAGACGACAAAAGATTGTAGAGAAAGGGTGGGTGCGATTGAACTATAAATACCAGAGGAAAACAGAATCCAAGCAAGTTGAACTACAAGTACAAGACAAAAGAGAGGCTTTCAATTGCAAAAATGGCTTTCTCATTTGCAGAAGCACCGCCGATGACGATTGGATTTTCAGTGTTAGTAGTAATTTTGTTGTGGTGGGTGTTAAAGAGAGAAAAAGCAGATGCAAAACCATCGCCATGGCCTGTGATAAGAAATCTTCATCAGCCGGGAGAGCTGCCCCACCGTTCTCTTGCAGAGCTCTCAAAGAAATCTGGGGTGCTATGTTCCCGCCCTCGTCGTCTCCTCTGCGCAAATGGCAAAGGAGATCTTGACAACACACGACTTGGTGTTCGGAAACAGGCCAGCAACGGCGGCTGCAAAATACGTAGCATACGAGGAGATCGATCCAGGCTTGGCTCCGTACGGACCTTACTAGCGCCACATGCGCAAAATCAGCGTCACGCAATTGCTAAGTGCCAAGAGAGTCGACTCCTTCGACTGCGTGCAAGAGGAAGAGTCATCTCTGGGCGTGAGTTCCATTTGGGACAAGAGTATGCATGGTACGCTCCCTGTCAACCTCACGACAGCCATTTCCTCCATCATCTCCGGTATCATGTGGGGTATTCTGGCTGGCACCAACTCTGGCGGCTATTCAGAATTACTTGGCAGCGGCGATGAGCTTACCATGATGATCAACGAGCTTACCAGTATGATGGGGGCTTTTAATGTTGGTGACTTTATTCCTTATGGAGAGTGGCTTGACCAACTGAGAGGTATGAAGCGTCGAATGACAAGGGCCCACGACTTCTTTGATTGCGTGGTGGGAAAGACAATAGACCAGCATGTGGAGCGCAATGCGAAAGTGGATGCACAAAAAGAGCATGTCAAGGAATTGGTTGATGTACTTCTGGATATTGAGAAGGAACTCTTGCTACTCATTTCTTGTAGGACATGTTCCTTGGTGGAATTGAAATAACGATTATTACATTAGTATGGGCGATGAGTGAAATGATGAGAAATCCTCAGATGGCCAAGAAGTTGCAAGAGATCTTGCAAATATGGAATATTTACAATTTTTTGTAAAGGAGACATTTCGATTATATCCTGCAGGGCCTTTAATGCTACCCCATGAATCTAGAGAAGCTTGCACTGTTGGCGGCTATCACATACCCAACAAAACAAGGCTTGTGGTCAGCGTATGGGCAATAGGAAGAGATCCAACTATATGGGAAGATCCCTTGACATTCAATCCTCAAAGGTTTATGAGTAAAAATTTAAATGGTAAAGGTCGAGACTTCAATATGCTTCCGTTTAGTGCTGGAAGGAGAGGTTGTTCAGGAGCTTTGATCGCCATTCAAAACATTGAACTTGTTTTGGCTCAACTCACTCATTGCTTTGAGTGGAAACTTGAAGGCAATGAAGATCCATCACAATTGGATATGACTGAAACATTTAGAACTAGTATCCCTCGAAAAGTGAATCTTTTTGCAATTCCAACCTTGAAAGTAGAATTGAATATCTAAAAATGTAATATCTATCCCATTGCATCTCGCCTCCAATTGTTCTCTTCCATTTCCCCAACTACATTCTTATGTCATGCAATGCATTAAGAGTATTTAATAAAAATAAAGACGTTGCTACATCCTTTCTTGGTAAGGATAGTAACACCATCCTTATTTCCATAATAAGGTTTGTTATAGTTTACTTTGAATCTTGAATTAAAATATCTTTATTCAATTATATATTTCTGGGTAATTTAATAAGGTTCATTATGTCTAATGAATTGTATCTAGAAGTCATGGTCTTTTAAATATTCTATTTAATGTCTTTACATAATCAAAAAATGTTGGAAAACTAGTTTAAAATTTTATAATAGGATTCAAGTTGTATGTACATAATGTAAATTTGATATGCCAGTCTAATTCCCACTTTCTTATGTCATGAAATGCATCTAAAAAATTTAATAGAAATAAAGATCCCAATACATCATCCTTGTCTTTTTCCTAGATAAGGATAGTAATAGCATCCTTATTTCCATAATAAATTTTTTTATAATGTACATTAAATCGCTATTAAGAAAAAATTGTTCAATTTGATTTTCATGAGAAATCGAATAAAGCTCTTTAAATCTAATGAATTGAATTTAGAAATCATGTTTTTAAAATATTCTATTATGGTTCCTTTACCCAATCAAATTAAATATTGGAAGCTAATTTAAACTTCTCTAATTAAATTAAAGTTAGATGTAATATAAATTTGAGATAAAAACTAAATTAGCATCAATGCTTTAGTCATGGCTTGTGAGGAGATTTTTTTATCATCTTTGCAAGTTTTTTTTCCTATAATAACTCATTAATTTTAAAATTATTTTTTATGGATAAATTATTGCATTATAAGTAATTATAAATTATATTTTATAAAGGTGTTATAATTATATTTGACTAAATCTCCAAGGTTCCATTCCATTATTCCTTGACGATATAAATAAGATTTAATTATTTTATCTTTAAAAAATTAATCACTTTAGAGTAGCATCCAATCCTTCTTATGTCTTCATAATTACTATTTTTCTCCTATATAGATATATAATTCATTATCTAGACAATTCTTTTTTCATTTTAACTCTATCCAAGTTAATTTCTAAAGTTTTAGAAAAGAAAGAATTCCAAAGAGGAAAATATAACAATATACTAGACATAATTATTAGTGTACTTGATATTATATGTAGTTAGTGAAAAAGAAATTGAAAGGAATAACAACATAAGGATTGCTAAAAAATTAAACAGCTAAATGAGGATTTTATATTTGTAATAATTTCCATGCCATGCAATGCATCTTAGATATTTAATAGAAACAAAGATCTCAATACATCATCCTTAAATCTTTTTCCTAGATAAGGATAGTAATAGCATCCTTATTTCCATAATAAGATTTTTTATAATGTACATTAAATCATTATTAAAATTTGCTTGTTCAATTTGGTATTCATGAGAAATTGAATAAAGTTCTCTAAATCTAACAAATTAGATTTAGAAATCATGATTGTAAAAAGTGTAGTGTAATTTTTTCCCTCCCCATTTTCTAATATTTTGTTATAAAAATATTGGTGAGGGGAGAGCCAATGTAATTTTCCATCCCTTCCAGATACTTTAGTTTTCCTAAATTGGTTTAATAATGGTATAGAAAAGATTTTTATTTTTATGGTTAATATGGGGATGATCTTAATTTAATATAGTAGTTCAAAGTAATGTTGGTTGTCCATTTTTTCTAGTCGACAAAGAAGTTTACAATTTGTGGAGCATGAGAGGCTTGTGATAGATGTTTGAATTCATTAATACTTTATCCCTTTTTCTATTATAGAAAGATAGTGTTTGAATAGTAGTGAAAATAAACACTATTTTTTTAGAATAATCTAGTGAATCTTTTAACAAATAAAAAATCACATTATTTTTTAATTAAAACTAGCTATAATTTTTTTAAATATTTATATCATATATTAAAAAAAATTAATATACATCCATCAATTCTATTCACATAAATATACATAATATTATATTAATAAACTTAAATATAATTTATATTAAAATTATAAAATTCCAATTATATAAAATTTAAAACTTCAATCTAAATAAATATACTCATGAAAGCAGTCTCGTTTCCCACTCATAGATAAAGAGTTTGAATCAACCAAATGTGAAGTTAGAATGAATTCGACGAGACAAAGAGTGGGACAAGGTGGAGGAAGAGAGTGAGGGTTAACAACGCTATGCACGCATTACCTACCACCATTGTACTACCAAACCAACTATAATTGGAAACCAATAGAACATATTTAATTATTAATAAACCCATATGATATCAATACTTCTTACATTAAAATATTGTGCTAAGTTAGGTGAAATTAAAGTACTATGCTCTCAACGAATTTTCAACGCAAGAATAGCTTACCAACTTGAATATCTACTAGAAAGTAGGTACTCTATACAAAACTATAGTTGGAATAACTTACTGTAAGGGATAAAGGTGTATTGACTGGTGTTTTGTATCACTATGTTTGATTTTTTTATCTTTATGTTTTTTTAAATATTATTTTTAAATGTTAAAAAGTTTGGAGTTAAGTGATTAAAAATATATGTAAAGATATTTGTTAGATTATTAGAAAGATCAAAAATCAACATGAAATACACATTTAAATAATATTAAAAATGCATTCAATCTCAAATGTATTAGTATTAATGTCAATCACATTAATCTCAATTACATCATAATTATATTCTTGTTTGGTATACTTCTTAGATTTACATAACTTCTAAAGGGTGTGATTACTATTAAGATTAGTTAAGCGTCTTTTATATGTGTTATAATATCTTTAATTGTACTTTTTAGCATACTTCCTTCTCAACAATAGTTATACGAAAAACAAGAATGATATGTGAATGTAGACAAAGAAGGTTATTCTTAAGTTTATCATGTAGTTCAACAATCAATGGTATTTTTTCTCTTTAAAATAAGACAATTATCTACCACTCTTTCTTATGGATTAGGTGATAAGAGAGTTGGTAGAGCTATCTACTTGGAAGCATGTGATTTCATAAAATTGATGAGCTTAACCATCTAATATGTTGTAATTTTGAATTTGGTTATAAAAAAAAAAAAATTATAAAAAGTTGATACCATTTACATGTGCATAAGAAAAACAATCAACAAATTTGTCGCATTGTGAAAAAAAAAGCCACAGATTTGAAATCGACTATTTTTACATAACCAAAGTGACATGTCAATTTTTTACAAAGCACACAAAATTGCCATTGACTATTTATTATTTGTTTATGTGATGCTCACAAAATTGCCATTAACTATAACTCTATCACAAATCATTCTTTTGTTAGATTCTTAGATTTAAATCTTCTATTGTATTAAATTAATTGATCTATTACATTACACAAAATAGACAAAGAATTTACTTTTTAATCATTCCACACTCAACTCTACATTTTCTTTATCAGACGTGTAATATATTCTACACTGAATAGTGTAGGAAAGCATATATTTTCTCACACTCGCATTTAACTCATTTCAATTAGAGTGGGAGAGATGACCTAATAAAGGAGAGGACTTAGTAGTTGTGCATTCTAATTATATACTTCTTAAAATTATACATACCAATTTCAACACAACTCGATCTTTTCTAACAATATATTTAGTAAGTTCACTATTTAAACATAAAATTTCAAGTTTATACTATAAATATAATACCACATTTAACATGTTTTCTTTTGAAAATGTTAAAAAACAACTAAACTTATAAATCATATATTAAATAATAAAATTATTGAGACCACATTTTATTAAAAAACAACTAAACATATAAATTATATATTAAATCATAAAGCTGTTGAGACACCCAAATAACATCATACTAATGATTTCTCACTTTTAAATCTAATAAATATATTTTTTAATTAATAATAATTAACCCTCACCGTCTAAACATCACAACTAATAATATATATTATTAAAAACAAAACTTTAAACCTACATATGCTATTAAATCGTTTACTGACGACGTTTTAGTGACGACGTTTTGATTGCATAAATGACGTTCCATTCTAGAAAACGGCATCTAAGCTGGATACCATAAGTATTTATCACGTGGTTTTTAACTTACATTCAGCACGGAGCATACACAACAAAAATGTTGCCCTCATGGCGGCACATTTGCCCCGCAACCTTCTCAATCTATGTATGGAAAACAAGTGTCATGGAAAATCAGGTTCCCAATTCCAGATAAAGTCTGCCATCCATACGCAACCTCCCCCAGAGCTTATCTCTGTAACGTCGCGACGACCATAATTTCACAGCTTTACTAATTCTTTCACAGCCGCGCAATGGAGCAACGCTTCTCTGTAAGTCCAATTTCTTATGCATGCCCTAATTCTGTTAAGAAGTTAAATTCTCGATAAGCTCTGATATTCGGTATTTGATAGTGTTATGATCAAGGAATCGGCCTTTTTTAAGAACATATAAGAGTTTCTGGAATGCTCTTTGTAAATCCAATGGCAGGGGTCGACAGAATTGGAGATTTCTTTCAATACTACTTCTCCCCAGTTTTCTGACTTTCCTGAACTGCGGACCTCAACATCTTCTCCGAATTTTATTTACAGTTCGCCGGAATGGCAGTTGTACTCAACATCTTCTCCGAATTTTATTTACAGTTCGCCGGAATGGCAATTGTACTCACTGGAGAACGGAGAGCCGCCCTTCTGTTCAGATTTCCGGCGGGACGATACGCCGCAGCAAGGGGAACTCTGCCCTAATTCGTTGCTTCAGGTGAAAGAAACCAATACTTTGATTACAGGGGCAAAGAGTGGAGACGAAGAGGTGGTCAGATCTTTTTTATATGGGGAGAGAATTAAAAGCAGCACTTTTGTGAAATGGAAGGACGGCCCTCGTCTGCCTTCTCTGCAACCCCAGAAATCCCAGGCCTTACACAAAAGGTGTATAAGTCTTCTGAATTGCATAAACGATCACAGAATCAGTCCATTACATGACAACCATGGCGGAAGACGTGTTAACCATGATTATGACAAGCTTGCCATTCACCATGTTGTTGCAGAACGTAAGCGGAGAGAACAGATGAAGGAGATATTTTCTTCTCTCTGTGTATTGCTGCCCAGAAGTCCAAAGGTACATTCTTTTATCAAATTCATGCATTTTTTTGTTTTGATTATTTATTGATTATGTGTTGAAGGTTATTAAAGGTATGGTGGATTAAGAACAGAAGGGCAGAGCTGCAGTGCTGCTGGAGACGATAGATTACGTGGGTCATTTGAAGAAGAGAGTAGAACAACGGGAGAGGCGCAACGGAGAACTGGAAGCGCTGCTCCATGAAAAATCAGGTCATGATTTGGATAACGTCTCCCATATTCAAATGTTAGCATGAATGGGTTTTAGTAATTCTCAACATATTGATTTAGATATCTTATTTTCACTAGTTAAATTCTGCCTACCAGCTTGTATGAAATACTAGGATTTCTCAATTTACGTTTACTTAGAACCCTAGTACTTGACTATTTTATGTAATGTGGACAAATATTGATGTCATTAGTGAAACATATTGAATGGCAATGGAAACATCCTAATGCTGCTACTAAGTATGTATGAGGCTTCAACACAGCTCAAACCATGTCTAGAAAAAAATTGTTTATTGGATTATCAAACTACTTTTGATAGAAAATAAATATCAAGTTTATTTCAAATTTTTCGCAGCTATGTATGTGTATTTCTTCTTATATGCTTCCTTCCTTAGTATTATACTGCAAACTTCATAGACTTTTAGGAGACTTTCTATGGGCCAATTTAAAATGTTATATATATATATGTGTGTGAGAGATGTTTGGGACTTTTGTTATTTATCTAGAAAGTTTAGTGGGATAGGTCTTATTGATGTTGATAGACAATGTATTGCTTTATACATTAAGTGAGTTGTCAGAATTTGTGTTGGCAATGAAGATAAAAAAAATTGTTGTTAAATTGTTTAATTTTTAGATTAATGCATAAAAAACCAACTTACGATGGTTTTTGTTTTCATTTCCTTGCAATTTATCATTTTCTTACAAAAATCAATGGCGGTTTTGTGCATAAAATCATTTAAATAAACCTTGGCATCAGGGTTGATTTTACAAGAAACAACCTTTCTGGTGGTCTTCCATCATTTTGTTTCACGATAAGGCATTGATGGCTACTCCTTTAGATGCACTATGCTAAGTTCCTTACAAAAAAAATTAAACATCTACAACATCTTTACTCCAAGGCTAATTTGACTTTTCTCTTTTGGCCTCAAGAATTTAAACAATATTTAATTTGTCATGCTATCTAAGAAAAATTCCAAAATAATAATTGTGGTTCTACTATCATAGTATTTTCACAAAATATGTTTGTGCTAAGAGCTACTAGGTCTTGGTGGAAGCACTAGAAATGATAGGATGACAGTTCCTTTTGAAATTATACTCTTAAGAAAGGATAATATTGTGCTTTCACCTCATCTTCTCATGGTTAAAAAGCTGAATATTAGGTGGCCTCTTTAGTCTCTCAATTTTATTTAGGCTATGTGTTTTGAAATAGTGCAAAAAGTGTTGTGAGGCCCAAAGTTACCCATTTCAAATGGTGTTTTCTTTACTATGAGATTTCTATTGGATATATTTTGATACATCTTTGCATATCTGATTCAAGACTTCTCTTTTGTGGAAAACTAGAAACCCTTCTACATGTTTTCTTATTTTGTGTTTGCATGCAAAAATTTCTAGAAATGAATCCATAAATTGTGTATCCTTTCTAGCTTGAACCATTCATTTGGAACAATGAGATTTTTAGTGATGAAGCCAAGCCAAGTTTTCCATATAGATCTCCTATCTATGGTATACTTTCGAATTAAAATTTCTCTTCCAAGTATCTAGAAAAATAGAAATTACATTTTTTTCTCATTTTCTTGTGGATACTAGCATTGTTAATAAGTCCAAATCATGTAGATTCAAGTTGAAGCTATTAATATTTGTGGCACTAGATTTTAAGAATCCCCAAATCCTATTTAATCGTCTGGAGGAGTAACCTTTTATTATGGCTACAATTTCACATTCTCCACCATCTCATGTTAGATCACCCACCAAGACTCACGATGAAGTTGATTTGATTCCTCTTGTCACTATTCTCATACCTATTAAATATCCTACACTCCTTTACCACCTAAGAGTGTTCTAGCTTGACCTTGCCACCACCTCTATCTTTTGACCACCAAAGGGAACATGACCACTACCTCCTTATCATTCTCACACATCCTCTCAATAACATGGGTGGGCCCCACTATATCAAGGTAAATTCCCTTATTTTTCCCTTGATATATCTCTACCAAGGACTATATATAACCAATCATGAGATTATCCTAACTAAGGAGAGAATATTATTCTTGTTGGATGAGATACCATGGATGATCTGCTATTTATCTTCCATGTAGAGGGTGGGATAAATTTGATGTGAAATATCATTATTCCTCACCCCCCTCTCCTTCCCCACCCCTATACCCACGATTCCAAATACTAGAGTTTTCCTTGTTGCTTAATTGAAACATTTTTTTATATATTTATGTTGAATTGGTGACTTGATCATTGTTTCCCTAATAGAATCATATCTTGTTATTTATGTAATTATTTTTGTTTTGGAAAAATATATTTCTATTATTTTTCAACTTTAATAATTTAGTTCCATACAACTTATATTTTATTGAAAATTATGACTACACACATTAATTAATAATTATAATATGTATCCTTATAAAAAGAATTATTAATTTGGTCAGCCAATTTTTAATTAGGTTTACTATAAGAAAGGACTTGAATTATTAATCAAGCTATCCATATACACTTTGTAATTCCAAAACATAATAAACTAAAGTACTATATGCATAGACTAGCTTTAATAATTTTTCCCATATTATTACATGTGAGAAACATAGAAAATAGAAGATGATACACATGTTGAATATATATATTTAAAGTATTATTGATTCCACTTATGTTATTGTGAGTGAAAAACCTAAGAGAAAAAAAGATAATGGACACATTGATTATATATACATAAACCAAGCTTTTATCGATCTACGGGTGTTAATACAAGTTAAAAAATAATGGAAAAAGAAAATGATGCATGCATTTTATGTGTGTGTATAAACTTGGAACCCCACTAATATAGAAAAAAAAAAATTAAAGATCATTGAGGGATGTGCATGAGCTTTGCTATAGTTTTGGTCTTAGCCTTGTGTTGTATTTTTCTCATATTGTGTCTTTGCACAAGAAAATTCATCACTTATTTGCATTAATTATAGTGAATTTTAGTTTTCCATGCTTATGGTCTTTCTTGTAGCCTTCTTAATGGCCTCAAACTTCATCAACCAAGTAGTTTCTACTAGTGTTGATAGTTTCCATTCCCTTGTAATTTATCCTATTCTTACTAAAATTAACAACACTTTTGTGTGAAAAATAATTTAAAAGGTACACAAAACTATTAAATCTTAGCTAGTATGGACTTCAAATGAATTTTGCAATGAATTGTCCATCAAACAATAATATTTACGATAAATATTTTCCCATCATTTTTTTAAGCCACTAATGGCTATTCCAAGGCTAATTCCACTTGGCTCTTTTAGCCTCAAGGCTTTAAACAACTTCTTCTCTCTTCCTCTCCCGGTGACCTAGGTGGGAGGGAACTATAGTTGGAATCAGATTGCTACTTCCTCTCCCCTTCCCCAGATTAGTTCCATCATCCCAATAGGAGGAAAGGATGATACCCCAGCTGGAAGGGACAAGTTCAAACCAATTCCCTTACAAGAACACATTGCCCCTTTAATTTAAGTCATGCTAACCAAGAAACCTTCCAAATAATAATTGAGTTCATACCTTCTTAGAATTTGCATAAAATATGTGTTTGTTCCATTAAGCCTTGGTGGAATGACTAAAAATGATAGGTTGACACTCTTTTTTTGTAATTACACTCTTAAGAAAGGATATAACTTGCTTTCACCTCATTTTCTCATGGTTCAAAAACTAAATACTAGGTGGTCTTTTTAGTCTCCCAATATTATTTAGGCTATGCATTTTTTAATAGTGTGGAAAGTGATTGTGAATTGCAAAGCTACCAATATTGGATAGAATTTCTTTAGTAGGCCCTATCTATTTCAATTTTTTTGATACATCTTGGTATATTTAATCTAAAATATATGTGTTATGGACAACTAGAAACCATTCTACATATTTTCCTTGTTTTTGTGTTGGCATACAAAATTCCTAGCAATGAATTCATGATTTTTTCTAGCCTTTCTAGAGCTTTGAACTATATACTTGGAAAAATATTATTTCTAGTGATGAGGCCAAGTTTTTCATAGAGTTCTCCTATCCATGGCATGCTATCAAATTGAAAATATTTTGCAAGTATCTAGAAATATAAAACTTACATTTTTTCTCATTTTGGTGTGGATATTGACTTTGTTATTCACTCCAAATTACTAATGATTTAAAATTTTCTCATGTAGATCCAAGTTGAAGCTAGTAATTTGGTACTATTTTCAAGCATATCCAAACCCTACTCAATAGTTCTATAGAGTTAACTTTATTCTATGGCTATGATTCCACCTTCTCCAAAATCCCATGCTATATCACCTACCAAGAATCGTAACAAAGTTATTTTGAGTCCTCTTGTCACTACCGTCATAGCCAATCCTCGACCACCTTAGTAGTATTTTGACTTGACCCTACTAACACCTCTATTTGCTAACCACCAAAGGAATGTTCATTAGCTCCATATCACTCTTGTTTTTCCTCTCAATGACATGGGTGGGACCCACTATATCAAGGGAAATTCCTTCAATTATCTCTTGTTATATCTCTACCAAGGACTATATAGAACCAATCATTGGATGATCCTAAAGAAGGATAAAAGGTTATTCTTATTGACTAGGAATGCAAGGATAATGAAAACCATATGCCATGTAGAGGGTAGGATAAATTTGATGGAAAAAGATCCATGTTTCTCACATGTCCCCTCCCCCACCCTTACACCCCTTCCTTCCAATACTAGAGTTTTCATTATTACTTAATTGCAATATTTTCTTGTATATTTATATTGAATTGGTGACTTGATGTTTATTTCCCTAATATAATTATGTTCTTAATTTTTGTATAATTATTTTATTTTAAAATTATTTTATTTTATTTTAAAATAATATTATTTTATTTTAAAATAATATTATTTTATTTTAAAATAATATTATTTTTATTATTTTTAACTTTATTAATTTAATTTATAACAATACATTTTAACTAATGATTTATCATATAACCTTTTTTTTTAAATTAATTAAGTTGATCAGTCAATTGTTGATAATATTTTACTATTACAAAAAAAATTAAATTATTGATTAGGCTATCCATATACACTTCTTAACTTATGATGGAAATGATATATAAATACTCACTAAAAATTTTTAGGGTGATACTTCAGAATTTATGACGTACGAAGATATTAATAAGGGTAGGGTGGATATTTGAAGGAAAGTAAGGTCTCTAGTATTAAAGCATTATAAAGTCTCATGAACTAATATAAACTAGAAACACTAGATGTTTATTGTCAAAAGTAAAAGTTTAAAAAATTATAGATATTCCAAGATTGTTCATAGAATAATGATTTGGGAAAAAAAAGTATACTTGAGTGGAAAAAGTGAATAGGAAATAGGAAAGAGCATGGGAAAATAAATGTTCCTTATTAATATGATATATATTCAATTAAACTATAAATTACATAACCAAAATAAAAAATAGTTTAAAATAAGAGCATTTTTTAAATAACACAAGTGTCATGTATTGGTTAGTACTTGCCTTTATAGTATTGTAATTATTGTTTTCTAGATTTTTAAAAAAAATAAGTTTTATTAATGTGAATAAAAATAAATGTAAGTTTTGCTTGGTGATGGATGGCGCGCGTCTGCTACGCGAAGAACTGAGCTAGGGCGTTCGAGCCCTAGCTCGTGAACATTTTTTCTCTGTTCCTGCGTGGCTGGGGTGGGGTCTGGTGGGCGTTTCAGGGGGGCAGTTGTCTGTGCGGGTTGTTCTTTGTCCGGGTCTTGGTGTGTTGGCTGGGATACGCGGCCAGGGCTCTCTTTGGGTCTACGTTTTCTGTCCGCCCATGGCCTCCTTGGTGTGTTGTGTTGGGCGCAAGTTCTTGGGGCCTCGGTGGTGGTGATTTCCCTTGCATGCTTGGATTGGCTGTTGGGGAATAGTTTTTTTGAGTGAACGGAGGGTAAGGGGTTGTTGTTCCTTCTGAAGCTGCGGGATAGGGTGGTGTGGGCAGCGTTGTGGTTGGTGGAAGGGTTGGTGCTTGGTGGAAGGGTTGGTGTTTGGCTTTATAGGATCGTGTTTGGCTTGGCTGCCTCAATGTCTATGGGGGAGGCCTCGCAGGGCCCTTCTGGCATGGACTTCCGTTCCGCGAATGGCTCAAAGTCGCCAGTGCATGCAACAAAAGTTATTGACAATAGCCTTTTCTCTCATGACTCGATAGATGGTGGTGTTCGCATGACGGGGGGATCCCACATCACTAAAGTTAATGGATGCCTTGAGTGGTGTAAAGAGAGACCTACGCTGGTAATTCCACCTGAGATGTTAGCTGAAGATATTGATTACTATTCCAGACACTCCTTATACTGCAAATTTTTGGGGATGAGGGTTTCTCCTCAATTTTTGGTGTCTTGGGCCCGACGGACCTGGTCGTCGGAGGGTGAAATGGACATTATGTTGTTGGCTAACAATTACTTTATGGTTACTTTTGACTGCATGGCGGATCGGAACAGGGTCTTTGAGGGTGGTCCCTATTTTTATAACCAAGTGGGGTTGTTTATCAAACCCTGGCATGCGGGTTTCAACCCTTCGGTGGAGCTTCCGAATCGGGTTCCGATTTGGGTCAGACTTCCTCGACTTCCAGTGGAATGTTGTCGTGATGATATCCTGCAACTGATAGCATCTTTGCTTGGAAAACCTGTCGGCTCCTCTCAGCAAACGCTGGATAGAAAGGTAATGACTTATGCCCGCATCTGTGTCGAAATTGATTTGGGTAAACCCTTGCCAGACTCTATAGATATGTGTGTAGGCTCTTACTCTTGGGTGCAGTATTTGGATTATGAGACTCTTCCATTCCGTTGTCGTCTGTGTCATGAATATGGTCACTTGCTGCGTCGGTGTCCAAAGGCTAGGCCTGTGGAGCCACCTTCTCCTCAGGTTCCTCGCAACCCTCCTATGACTGACAGGGGGAAGGATCATATCCCTGGTGATGGGGAAGCTGCAGATGGTTTTGTACCTGTCAAGGGGCGCAACAGGAATAGGGGTCAAAAGAGGACCTTGAAAGAGAGACAAGAGGAGGACACTTTTAACAGATTTGAAGTGTTAGATGATCTTAGCCAGCAAGAAGTGAATCCGAGATTGGTAAGCCTTGATCATGGAACTCTGAGTACAGGACAGAATGGTCTAGTCTCTGAGGCTTCCCAGGATGCAATGGATGGTGATGGCTCTCAGATGGTTACGGATCTTCATTTGGGTGTTCTAGCGGAGTCAGTTCCTGTGGCTGAGTTGAGGAAGGTTGGTGGGGATGGGCCTCCTCCGGGGTCAAGTGACGGTGTTGTTATCGGGAGGAGTGGCAAGTCTCCATCTCCTTTGGGTATTCACCAAAAGGACCTAAAAAAAGGGGGGGGAGAGAAATCTTCCAAGCTTGGTCGTAAGAAGGATTTGGAAAAGATTAAATTAATAGGGGAAAACTTGGTGGAGTCGGGGTCGGTCAAGACTCTGGATTCTCATTTCTTGAACTCCCTGAAATGATTGTTTTATCATGGAATGTGAGGGGCTTGAACAGTGGCCCTCGACAAAAAGCTGTTCGCGACTTGATTAGAAGTAATGTTCCTGATGTTCTTTTCCTGCAGGAGACTAAGTTATCGATTAAGGATATGATAGGTATGATGCCCAAGTTATGGGGGAGTGGTGAGTGCCAGTGCATTGGTGCTCTTGGTTCTGCTGGGGGTGTGGCCTGTTTATGGAACCCTCGGAAGGTTCGCCCTATCTGGTGGATGTCCTTTAAGTCTTCCATTTCTATGGTGGCTTCTTGGTTTGAAACGGGAGAGTTTGTTCTTTTCTCTAATATTTATGCACCTGTTGATCTTCTTGGCAAACAGTTGCTATGGTCCCATATTGCGTATGTGCGTAGCATGGTCCCTCTTCATCTGTGGATTCTGGCTGGTGACTTCAATGCCATTGCTGAGTTGGCTGAGAAGCGTGGAGGTAATGCAAGGTTGGACCCCTCGGCACTTCTTCTGCAAGAAAACATCTCTGCTTTGAATTTGGTTAACATCAAGCCCAGTAATGGTCGGTTCACTTGGAACAACCGGAGGACAGGGGATAACAGCGTTTCAGAAAGGTTGGATCGCTTCCTGGTCTCCTGCTATTGGATTGGTGGCTTGTGGTCCTCTTGCTCTGAAATCTTGGATTGGAGGGGCTCAGATCATTGGCCCATTAAGCTTGCCATTTCTTCTGCTCGTGTGCCTCGTTCTCCTTCCTTCAAGTTTCAGCTCATGTGGTTGCGGGACCCTTCTTTACATGCCCATGTGGCGGATTGGTGGAAGGTTGGCAGACCTTCATATGGTACGGCGATGTATACTTTTGCTAAATTACTTCAATTTACCAAATCTCAGCTCAAACGGTGGAATAGACAATGCTTCGGAAATATTTTCCATGATAAGGCTCGTGCTCAAGCTGATTTGGATGGCATCACAAGGGTGATCAGGGAAGAGGGAGTGACGGTTGGCTTGCTCCAGGATGAAGCCAGGGCTCTTAAGGTGCTGGAGGAGTGTGAGTTGAGAGAGGAAATATTTTGGAAGCAAAAGGCCAGAATTGAGTGGCTTCAAGAAGGAGATAAAAATACTGCTTTCTTCTTTAACTCGGTAAAAGCCAGGAGGCAAGGTAATTCCATTTCAGTTCTGGTTAATGAAAGGGGGGAGCAGCTCTCTTCTTCTCAGGAAATCTCGAATGAAGCTGTGCAGTATTTTGAATCTTTATTTAGGGAGGATGGGCATGGTGGATCTATTGAGGAGGTTCAGGTTCTTTCCTGTATTCCCTCTTTGGTCACAAGGGAAATGAATGAGCATCTCATGGGTGATGTCTCTTTGGAGGAGTTGGAGGCGACTATGTTCCGGATGAAGAAAGGGAAGGCTCCTGGCCCTGATGGCTTCCCGATTGAATTCTTTCAAGACTTTTGGGATATTATTAAGTTGGACTTATTGGCTGTTGTTCAGGAGTCCCAGAAGAACAAGCAGATGTTATGGGCTTTGAATGCTACTTTTCTTGCTCTCATACCTAAATGTGATGAGGCGGATAGGTTAAGTCAATTTAGACCTATTTCCTTGTGCAACGTGATTTACAAAATCATTTCCAAACTAATTGCTGAGAGATTAAAAAAGTGGTTGAAGATGTTGATCTCAGAGGAACAGAGTGGTTTTGTGGAAGGCAGGCAAATTTTGGATGGGGTTGTTATCGCTTTCGAAACCATTCACTCAATGGCCAGCTCCAATGATAAGGCGATGTTCATCAAGTTAGATATGGCTAAGGCCTATGACCGAGTCCGGTGGTCTTTCCTCCAGCGGGTGCTTGGAGCTTTCGGGTTTGGAAATGAATGGATTCAGTGGGTTATGAGTTGTGTTACCTCAGTTTCTTTCTCTGTGTTAACTAATGGGGAGCATTCTAAACTTTTTGGTGCTTCTCGGGGGTTGCGTCAGGGAGATCCCCTTTCTCCGTATTTATTTATTCTTCTTGTGGAAGGTTTGGGGCGTCTGATAAGAAGGAATGTCGACTTGGGTATTATTCAGGGGTGGCGGTGGGGAGGCGATTTGCCTCTGCAATCCCATTTACAGTTTGTGGATGACACGGCTCTGATGGGTATGGCTACTATTAGGGAAGCTTCCACTTTGCGCAAGGTGTTGGATGTGTATCTTGCTACCTCGGGTCAACGGATTAATGAGGATAAGTCCTCCATCTTCTTCTTTAACACCCCTGGGCCCATTTAGAGGAGGATTGCCCATATCTTGAGATTTCAAATTGGAGGGCTTCCTTTGATCTATCTTGGTGTGCCTATCTCTGCTGGTAGGCTGCCTAAGGATTCTTGGCAGAATATTTTGGATAAATTTCGGGTGAAAGTTAATCACTGGACTCATAGGTGGCTATCATTTCCTGGCCGTGTTCAGTTGCTCAAGTCGGTGGTGCAGGCTCTCCCCACATACAGATGTATGCTTCAGGTGGCCCCGATGGGATTTCTTAAGGATTTAGATGCTTTAGCGAGGAAGTTTCTTTGGGCTAGTAGCTTGTTGTCTTCGAAGTGGAGCCTTGTTAGCTGGGATACTGTTTGTAGTCCGCGTCAGTTTGGTGGTCTTGGGTTAAGGCAGTCGTCCTTGACTGGGGAGGCACTGGCTGCCAAATTGTATTGGAGATGGTGTGTGGAGCAGGATCAAATTTGGGCTAGGATCTTATCTCATAAATACTTCCCTGGGGCTGCTTGGCAGGATATTCCCAAATTTCCCTTGGAGGGGAGAGGCTCGATGATTTGGAGTACGCTTAAAAAAGGTGTTGCACTTGATAAGGATGGCCTTTTCTGGATATGTAGGGGGGGGTTGTCGGCTCACTTCTGGTCTGATTCTTGGGATGGATTTCCTCCCATTACTTCTCAGTTCCCTAATTTGCTGCTGCTGTGCCAGAGGTTTCTTGTGGCTGGTTGGTCTAGGGTGAGTGATTTTATGGCCTTCTCTGATAATGACCAACTGGTGTTGGCGAGATGGAAGCGACCTGATGAATGGCCGGACGTTGGATTGAATGAAGAATGCACTGAGCTTCATAATATCCTTTCTAGAAGGCGATGCAGCTCCCTCCGGGATGGGGATGTCCTCTCCTGGTCTCCTAATCCTAAGGGGGTCTATTCTGTTGCTTCTGGGTATCAAGTTTTGTTAGCTCGTAAGCTGGAAGGGGTGGAGGTTCCCTGGTGGAGGAGAGTGTGGAATAACTTTTCTTGGCCAAAGTGTAATTGTTTTGTTTGGACCTTAGCCCGGAACAGATGTTTGACGTGGGACAACATTCAGAAGCGAGGATTTCAGGGCCCCTCTATTTGTGTTCTCTGTGGGGGAGGGGAAGAAGAGTCTGCTCATTTGTTCTTTCGTTGCTCCTTTGCTACACAGCTGTGGCATTTCTGGTGGGGAGTGTGGAACAGTCCCTGTGTTCATGCCTCCTCTTTGGTTGACTTTTGGAGCAGTTTGGGTAGGCCTCCTTCGGTGGCCTCTTTTTTGCAGGAGGTGTGGTATGTAGGGCCTACTTTCATCCTATGGCAGATTTGGCTTGAGAGAAATCGTAGGATTTTCCGTGGTGAGAAAATGGTTGTGCAGCAAGTTTGGCAAAGAATTTTGGGTATGATTCAGGAAACGGTGGCGGCTAAATGTGATGTTGGGTTTCCCCTGGAGAAAGGGGATGCTACAATGGTGGATAGATTGGGGATTCAAGGGTCAGCTTTGGCGTTTGCTAGTCTTAGGCGTGGTCGGAGCCAGCGGCAAAGGGTTCTTAGGATGGGTAGATGGGTGCCCCCTCCGACTGGCGTCTTGAAGATCAACACAGATGGCTCTTCTCGGGGTAATCCTGGACCTACTGGGATTGGGGGGATTGGCAGAGACTTTAGGGGGTCAACGATCTTCTTCTTTTCTGTTCATGAGGGGGTGCAACCCATTAATTTGATGGAAGGTTTGGCAATCTTATACGCCTTTGAGCGTGCATTTGCCTTGGGATGGCGCAAAGTTATCTTGAGTCTGATTCGCAAGTCTTGATACATTTGCTAAAGGAAAGGAAGTCTTCTGGTGTTCACTGGCAGTTGGCTAGGTTGGTTCAACAGATTTCGCGGATTAGTTCCATGATGGAGATGGTGTCCTTTGTTCACATTCCGAGGGAATGGAACAAAGTGGCAGATTGTTTGGCTCGGTGGGCTTCTGAGCACGCTGAGGGTTGGAATGTTGATGAGTTGGGACAAGTTTCTCGGGAACTCCGCCACGACTTGGAGGGGATTCTTTCTAAAGATAGTAATACTAGGGTTGCTGAGTGATGTGGATTTTTGGTTCTTGGCTGGTTCTAGGGGCTCTTGGGCTTTGGCCTGTTGATGTGTTGTAATGTTGTTCTCTGATTATTAATAAAGTTTTTACCCCTTTCTCAAAAAATTTAAAAAAAAAAATGTAAGTTTTATTAATTTTCTTAGTATTGTTAGTTTTTTGCATGACCTAACTCTAGCTCTAATTTAGACCCTAACCCTAACCCTAACAATAAATTCTAAAACATTATCCTAATCCTAGACCTATCTCTAACCCTAACTATGGTCTTAACACTATCTATAACTATGGTTGTAACCCTAACCCTAACAATAAAGAATTGTAGAGTGACATTACAAAACAAAATTTTATGAATTAATATTGGAAGTAAGATTTGGAATAAAGATATTAGATGAATAAAATTTTGGAGCATTATATCTATTAATTATATTTTACTGATATTTATTAATAATATTTTTTATTTTATTTTTTTTATTTTTGAATAGTTCTAACCATAATTTTTACATTATTCTTAATTCTAATCCTAATCCTAATTATAATGCTTTTGGGATTATAATAATTAATAATAATAGGATTATCTAATTATAATTTAATTAATTATTATGATAATTTTAATTATTTTTAATTTAATTCTTATTTGTATTGTCTATGTTTTGAAGGTAATAAAATTTAGAAAATAAAAAATAGTGGCAATGTCAAATAGTTTAAGATTTAATTTAATTTTTTATTTTAATTGTGTAAAATCAAATCCCTAGATTATCTTTATAAACTAATTTATGGATGTGCTTTAATTTAAGTTTTATTTAAATATTATTTTAATACTGTGAATCCAAATCTCTATAAAATAGCTAATTGATTTTTGTGAAATTTTCTTTAATAAAAAATAACAATTACATGCATTAAGAAAATTATTCTTAAAAAAATGTAAAAAATAAGTAATTGAAATGAATAAAATTATAGTTCTATATTTTGGGAGATAGAACTAAAGGGGGATTAGGGTTCCTCCACAAATTTTCTTCAAGTTTCATTCAAGGAAACCCTAGATATATCAATCAAAGGATGAAATTAAGGAAAAGAGATCTACAATAGGGTGTCCTAAGGTGTGATTAAAGACAATAAGGGGGTTCAACACCAAGCAAAGACTTGGAAAGAAAGAGATGAATGCAATGTGAAAACCTAACTTTGGGTGATCCCACAATACTGGTTTACAATTTTTGGCCAAACTAGACACTAAAATATTTTTTTCTAACTAAATCTTCACTTTTAGGCACCTATAGCGGCTACACCGTGAGGAATTTGAAGATGATGCAAACTAGTGATTTGTGAAATTTTTTTTGTAGATTCTAAATATGTTTTTTTCAAAAAAATTGGAATCAAATTTCACTTCTTTTTCCATCTCCTTCGAAAACTAGTTTGTTTTAGTAAACACCAGTTTTAAGGAATGATGCTCACCGTATAATGAATAACTTTTTTTCCATGAAGGATACAATTCTAATTCTTTTGAATTTAGATTTGTAACTACAATATCTAGTGCTTCCAATTGGTTTCATGTGTTTAATTGAATATTTTTTCCTTAATCAAGTTTTGAAGTCTAACCAATTACAATTCAGACATAGGTGGACCGTATAATGTGTAACTTTCTTTGTATGTATCAAAATTCAATTTTTATTTTTTTTGTTGGATCAAGGATCTCAATATCTAGTGCACTCATATTTTTCTTTTTCTTTTTGATAATTTTCTATTTTTCCACATGTGCAGAATAGAGAGCTTGATTTTCAATGAAAAACCTGTGTTTAATAAAACTAAAAAACCAAATACATAATAAAACCAAAACATATTAAAATTATATTCGTTGGATAGCTCATTCCAAGGACTAACATCATCCAGTTGGGTCTGTGAAGTCTTCTCCATTTTCATCCTCAATTTGAGCTTCAAAGCACAAAAATTTGGAGATTTTTGGTGCTAAAGGGTGAGAAGGTGGGAAAAGGGGGGTTCGAGTCAACCATGGGGGATTCAAGCGAACCCCCTTTCAAAAAAGGTTTTCTTTGTGTTTTTTGGTAGGAATGGCGGGTCCTTGCATTAAATAGGTTCGCTCGAACCATGGTTCTAGTGAACCCTCTTTTGGTTCATTTGAACCCCAAAAATGACATTTTTTTATGGGGTCATTTTTTGCAACTTTTCCTTCCTCACTTGAATTGTAAACCACTTTTGTGGATTTACCCATATATGACATAGCTCGTATGAAACTAAAATATAGAATAACAAACTGAGAATGAGCAGAGGGGTACCTAGAAGAAAGATATTATCAAAAAAAGCTCTGAAACCTTGAAATCTTGACTGTTAATG
Organism: Sequoia sempervirens; assembly: GCA_007258455.2. NCBI lineage: Eukaryota > Viridiplantae > Streptophyta > Pinopsida > Cupressales > Cupressaceae > Sequoia > Sequoia sempervirens. Next base: position 10,520 of record VDFB02369153.1, on the reverse strand, counting down.
CTCACTGGGACTCATACGCTAGTCTGGGTGATTTAGTCTCAGAATAGGGCTTCTATGCAGAAACTGGAATCTCTTACTGACTTTTTTGAATCTCCTCAAACTAGAAAAGGGCAGTATTGAGACTCATATGCCTAAGGTGGTGATTTAGTCCCAGTATTAGGGTTTGGTTGAAATTCTAGTATTTTCTGGTGATCTCCTGTAGCTTCTCTCTTGTCAAATCTTTGAGTTTGAAACACTGAATTGCAACTTGTAGGTGACTTTTCATGATCTTGCAAGGAGACAACTTTGACAACTTTCTTCAATCTTGCAACTTAGTCTTTAAATATCTTCAAACTCCAAAAAACTTAGATCTATAATCACACATGTAGAGAGAGAGAGAGAGAAAAAAAAAACTTATTGATTGTTAGGAAATAGGGGTTTTCCTTGGTCAAACCTTGTTTAGGTAATTAAACCTTATGATGAAATAATGAAACATGAACATGAAACATGAAACATGAACAATGATACCTTGAATGATGTCTTGAGATGTAAATCAACAATCTAACATGAAGTGGCCATGTAGAATGTAGATCTTGATCTTGAATTAGATATGATACAATGCTTAACTTGGATCTCGGATGCTACGTCACAACACTAGCTCAACAACATGCTTGATAATTTATGATGATGGATCTTGAATTGTTGCAAGAATCTTCTTCAAATCTTCCATTGAATGCTCTTGAAATGCCCTTGAATGTCCTTGAATGCTCTTGTGAACTCTTGTGAAAGTTCTCTTGATTGCTTATGAGGTTCTAGGATGAAACTATGTGAAATAACCTTATATTTATACTTGTTTATGCTAATTTTTTAGAAATTATGTAGTACCCCTCGACTTTGCTTATGTTTTCTATTAGCATGCTTTTACTTTGATAGACTTTGGTACTTTGTTTTGAATATTTTGATCGCTGACATTAGAGCGATGGTGGATTTGCTTCTATTAGCCGAGATGCTCCATGCCAAGCAGTATATATGTCGCGCAGGTGGACTAGATGTTATTTAATTTGCCTTCCATTTGATGCGAGATGTGTATTGGTGTGGAGTAGGAGGCTGCACTGTTCTCGCCAAGGAAAGTGCCCCGTGATTTCGGGCAAGGTGGCACAACATGTAAGGCCACGTTTGATTGCGTGATCAGCAGGCCATGACACCGACTCCACTCTGGTTACTCAAAGTTTGAGCTTGTCAAGACTCACGGAAATGTTGATTGGGAGGTAGTAACAAGGTTCATCCCCTAATTCACTTAAAACCCACCACATGTCACCGCTTAAGTCTCCAGGCTTTGGTGGCTTTGTTTTGTGTTTGGATTGGATGACAGAAACATTTAAGAGCATCAATGATAGATCGTTCATCTAATGTTTATTTAAAATCCCAAATTTTAAATGCTGAGAAATAAAAGCTTTTACATTTCCATTTAATTAATTAATTAATTATTTTATTTGCTAAGTAATTTAACTTACAGACAATTATTTCACTCAAATTAATTAATTAATTAAATTAATTAATTAAGTAAATTATCACTAATTAAATTAATTAATTAAGTAAATTCACTAATTAATTAAATTAAAGTTGCTTTATTTGTAAGATTAGATTAAATTTAAATTAAATTGCTTTGTTGGAAATGGTATTTTAATTGTTAAATAAATTAATTAAATAAGGGAAAAGGGAAATTGCATTTTTAAAATTTGAATTCTTTAATTCTTTAAATGCATGAATTCTTCATAAGGAAGAAAGAAAGAATCATCCGAGAGGCGGTTAGAAGATATTTTCTTCTTGACATGTGTGATAGTTAAATTAATTGCTTTTTGTTTGTTGAGGATTCTCTCGGAAGATATTATGTTTTTTTTTGGGGAAAGAGGAAATGACTTCACAGGAAATGAAAGAACAGGGTTCTGTAAAAAAAAATATTGGTTTGAGTAAATTTGTGAATTTTTCTTTGGATTTGCTATATATTTCTGGAAGATCTCTTTGGGTTGGTTTTAGCATCTTTCTGGATTTGGTGTTCTCGAGGGGCTTTGAAGGTTGCACACAACAGGCAACCAAGTTTCTCTTCTACAGACAATTTTCAAGCTACAGGAAATAGGTTCCTCACTGGTTATTTATTTAATTTATTTCTTTTGAAAAGTTTGTCTGAGAAAAGGATTAGTATTGTGAGGTTTTGTTAAAATTGTTAAAAACGTGTTTGTTTGAGGAAATTGTTTGTGTTTTAAATCTCTGTTCTTCTCGACAATTTAATCTATAGAGAATTTGTTATTTCTTTGTTAAAAGCTTCCTCTAGGAAATAGTTTTGAGTAAAAATTTGTGAAGGAAATCATTTATTTGGAAAATGAAATTGAAACCTTGGGAATAAATTAGAATTTGTTGGGGAAAAATTTTTGTGCGTACTGTTAAATTTCTCAACTTCCCATTGAAGAACCCTGTTGAAAATCTATTCCTGATTTAAATGTTTGACATTTATTTAATTGTGAAAATATATAAATATATATATATATATAAAAATTTATATATACATATATTTATGCACTCATATACAAGTTGGATTGTGAAAGTTATATATTTTTATTAAATGAATATTTTCCTAAAAAAATCGTCGTACAGGCGAGGGTTTTAAATAGGAAATAACAAAATTGTTTTGGATTATCGCCGCTCAGGCGAATTGAGATATGGCGTTTAAAATAAAAATAAAATTTTAAAAAACTTAGTGAAGTATTTGGGGCCGTAGGGTTACCCCCACAGCCGCCAATAAAGGGTGACGGCTGTGGAGGCAACCAGCACTGCCTTCACAAACAATACCCAACTGCCAACACAGCCGAAGCCCTAATGGGGTCGGCTGTGTGTAACAGCCGACGGCTGTGTTAACAGTCGTGATTACCTTTTTTAAAATGCACTTTTTCCCTTCTAAAATGACTTTTGGTTTTAGGTTTAATTTATGTGAATTTTAATTCATACAAATTTTGTTAATTATGAAATTATATAATTATATATATATATATATATACTTTGTAAAAATTTTAATTTAATTTAATATTTTGAAAATTATATATATATACATTTTAAATGAAAATTCTTTAAAATAGAAGGATGAAGTGAGTAGTATTAAAATAAGATTTTTATTTAAAATTGGATGCATGTAAAGTATCAGATCAACTAGTTATAACAAAAAAAAAATTGAAAGAGAAGATTTGGCATTTAATTTTTATGTGAAATTGAGAAAATCAGAATATTGTGTGGGAATGAATTAAAACCAAATTGATTTATTTTCATGCTATGTCTTATTGATTTGATTGGATTTAGTAAATCCTAACATTAGACTTTTATTGTGTTTGAATTGCTTTTGAATGCATCTATTCTTTTGGGAAAATTGGAGAGTTATATGTGACACAAGTCTTCTAGATTAGTTTGTCTTTAATATGGAAATTGTAATTGTTTAAATACAATCCTTGTGTTGACTAAGGTTGTGTACATGGTTTTTCATGGTGTTTAGACACCTGGTTTTATGAACATAGACTTGATGTTCGTTATGAAATGTGTAGAATTATATGTTGAATTCTTGTGCACTTTGTTTACCTTAGTTAGGGAACTTAGATTCCTTATGTTATTCTTAGGGGAGTGGCTCTATGTGAGGGCCGACACACAAAGTGGTGTCTGGGTAACTCATGTAGAGTTAGTTAATCAGTGAAAACTAAATCAACACATTGGGTATTTTAAAAATATTTAACTGGATTAATTATGCCTCACTCATGGACTTAAGAGCTAGTTCAATCTTGAGGATGAGTCGAGAAGGCCTGGAATGGGAAAGTCAATATCTTTTTATTTTAAAAGATATTCAATTCTGCAACAGTTTGCATGAGGGGCCGGGTTTTGTAAGAGGTTGTCAGGGTAACCCAAGTTGGGGGCCGGAACCTAGGAAGAAACACTAGGGTAACCTATGCAACATTGTGATGACACTCCACCTAAAATAACAGTTTACCTTGTGAACTTTGTATATTGATTATCCCGATTCTGGAAGCAATGTAACCAAAAGTTAAGTGTGTACTTGTATGGATTTTCTTAAGTTTTTACTTGTGTCTAGGGTTTGTAGATTATGTCTAGGGAACCTTATTACTGTCCCCTAGCACGGGGGGTGGACCTACGGGTACCACATGGTTGGGTGGAACGTGCACCTTACTCCATTGGGTCCCCAGTTTATGATCGTGGCAACGAGAGCTTCATGGATGGAGAGCTCGTATTTGGATTTATGTGTACTTCCTTAATTGTATCATTGGAAATCTTGTATTTGTAACCTTCCTCAATTGTTATGAGGTGAACATTTGTAATATGTAATTGTAAACTATTATTTGATCTACCTCATCTGAAGAATGAGTATTGTAATGTCATTTCAAATGCAATGTAAGAATCTTATTTGTACTTTATACTTTCATGAATGGAATACAAATGTTATACAATGTTTACTTTTAAGTTTATGTTAACTAAATACATGCAATGCTAAATACTAAATTCGTCTATGGGATTCTGCTAAGTAGGTGTGTCATCGCTAGGTGAACTTATAGAATGTATGCAACCAATAAAAAGCTAATATTGACACTTTGCACCACTTCAATTTTGCAGACAATTTACCATTCCAGGGTTACAAGACGGGCATTACAACACAACACTATAAACCGCATGATCAAATCTAGGAGAATAAAATCTTCACCAAGAATCTGAATTCAAAATTCAGGTTCAAGCTATGGGGAATCCATATGCCACCTCGTACATACATGTGTTCTAGTAGGCTGGGTTTGGGAATACAGAAATTCAAGAAATGTTTAGGTTTTATGCTAAATAGGACCAAAGCCCTAAAACGGGACAAATACCAAAGGCGGTGTAATATGAGTCCCATCATCAACATGGGCCATATACAATCCAAAAATCAATGAATTATGATTGGTCATTACATAAGCGTGTCACAAGATTATCCTCGTAAAAGATACACTAAGGCTTGTGGATGCAAAATAGGACCAAATAAGGCATAAAGAAGCCCAATTTTGAATAGGAGGGCCCAAAAGTGGAAGGAAACGAGAAGGAAATTGACATTTTCCCAAGCACTCAGCATTTAGCCCCCACCTTAGTGAGAGGAGGTATATTTCCAAACCTGGCTAATTGTAAAGTAGGCAAACCTACATCACATGAGGGGCCCAAGCGTACCACAATGCTAGTGAGATAGGATGAGACAACGATCAAGAGATTTCCAGTGCTCCCCCCATACCGGAACCGCAGTAAACCAATATAGGGCAAGGCAACAAATAACAATAATACATGAAAATAATGTAAGGAGCAACAACAAGCCACAAGCATACACTACCAAAGACATAAAGAAGAAACGAAAATAATAACAAAAACAAAAAGGGGTGTATCAAGCTTCAACCATTTTTCTCACACATTGTGGATCAAATCTAAGTTGTTTGTCCAAAAATGTTTACAAGTGGAACATGATGTCCACTATGCAAACCAACACACGCTCACAAGGGCTAGTGGAACCTCAAGCCATCCACTAGGTGAGCCCCCTGTGAGACACATACACACACACTCGATATGTGCTCACATAGACAAGAAAGTGGCTATGGGAAAGTCATGCCTAAGTTTAGCTCCCATATGTACAACCATAACAAAGATATACCTCTTAATAACCTTACTAAGGTGCCACACAACACAACAGAAGAATTCATGAGGCAAGCAAAACTTTGTATGCTTGACACCCATGAACAAACAAGATGGTTCCATAGGAAAGCAAAGTGTGTTATGCAAGGTGGCCATATAATAGGTATTATAAATGTGAAATAGTGTAGGGTATGTTCAAAGGGATTTTTCTTAATTCATGTAAGGTCTCTTCTTAGGGAACATCATGCCTAATGTCTCCAAGAGAGGAAAAATCAAAGAAATATCATGCTCTCGAAGGATATCAAGCCTAATGACACCACCAAGAAAAGGATGCATTGCAAGAATAAAGAAAATCACATTGTGAAACATGAGTGTCGATGTATGCCCCCACATTAAAGTGGTTTCTAACACCATTACTATGAGATTTTTTTTTAAAGTAGAAGAAGACATGAGAGGTTATTCGAAAAGCCCTATGCCAAGTCATATGTTTCCAAATGAAGCTACCTCATGAATAAGGGGTTGCCCCCAAAATGCAACTACTAAAGATAACTCAGTACATCACATGCGAGCCAACTTAAGGCATGTCATCCACATCCCAAGTTTGCTCTTCTATATACATGGAAGGTGGTCAACTAGCCAAAAGAGAGAACGACAAGTGTCATATGAGGACAAGGCTAACCTAACCCCTTTCCCCCACTTAGTGAAAGACAAGGGTGAGTTGACATGATTGATGAGAAACATGCTAGAGTGAAAATCAGTATCAATTAGAGGAATTAGGTGCCCCAACATAAGGAAGAGCACCACACACCTTAAGATGTTGAATTTTATCACTTAAAGCCTTACATTCATTAGTAGAATGACCATGAGTTCTCTATGATATGCACAAAATGAATTCTCGTAGTAAAAAATTTTTTGTGTTCTTGGAGCTTGGAGATATCAAAAGATCTTGGAGGAGTCTCGACAAGATAATTTCTTGATCAATAGTAGAATATGTTCCTTTCTTTGTGATAAAGATGTGTCTTGCTTAGTACAAGGTGTCATACCTACACAAGACTCTTTAGATTGCAATATTTTGTACTCTCCTTTATACGAGGATGTAATATCTATCAAATTTGAATCGTTAGTGTTTTGCATGATGACATTGATGTTGAGCGAGGACTTATTTATTTCTTTCATTTCTTGCGAAGGACAATAACCAAGACCACTAGTGTCTATCAATTCAATAAGCACTAGTGTTAAAGTTGGCTTAGAGGAATCTTTTGTAATAGTGTTGATATTAAGTGAAGGCTTGCTTTTTTCTTTCGAGGGACTTTAACCAAGACCACTAGTCATTCCTTGTGTGTTAAGCTCTATAGGGGCATAGATACCTTGTTCTCTAGTACCACATCCTTTTCCACTATATCCAAGTTGTTTCATAAGTTCATGTGTCGTAGAAAAAGGGACCCTTTGCTTGACATGGGATTAACTCATGATATATTGGACTTAATGAGACCTTGATTCAGGTGTTGTGAAGCATTTTATGCATCCACACTAGGTCTTGGACTCTTGCAAATTGAATAACATGCTTTTAATGATGTCTTGTAAAGTTTTTGTAAAGTCTTGTAAAGGACTTTCATGCTTTTCTAGACTTAATTAACCTATTTCTTCATAATTAAAGATTATAAAATATGTTTAATAACATTATTACATCAATCTAGAAGGTTTCTAAAATAAACATAATGTTAAACTAGTGTTGCAATGTGTCTTACACATTCACATTGGTTTTTGTGCCTTTCTAGGCTATGTGGACCTCATTTTAGTGTTGTAAAGTGTACTTAATCACACTTTCACATTGAATTTTGTGTCCCAATCCCTATTTGAAATTTACATCATCACTAGTAGGCCCCTATTAACCCATATTGTGTATCCCGAGGTTCAAATTGATCAAACACCCGATAAGATTACATTTTAGACCCTTATTCCTTATTCCTTGGCATTTGAGCTATCAAAATAACCCATGTGGGACCCATTCACCATGCATGGTGAATCAATTCCATCCAGGTGGGACCCATTCACCATGTGTGGCGAATGAGTCCAATTTGGCCCCATTTTGACCTTTGAGCGGGAAATAAAGTGAAATTTGAGTTTTATTTTGCTTCATGTCGGCTTGTGATGAGGTATTAATGAGTAAAATAGGTGAATGGCCTATAAAAGCACCTCTCTAAACTCATTTTTACATCCATTAACTTAATTCGCTTCCATTATTCATTATTCATCCACCAATCTTACATTTCAAGTCAAGCAACTTAGAGTTTTTACATTGCAATTCATCAAGTAAGATTCTAAGGACATTCAAGGGTTGAATATTCCTCCATTGTTGTAGAATTTCAAGACCAAATCATTATGACAAGGTAACCATCTCCATTGTTGAATTTTTCATTACTTTATTTCATCACTTTGGTTTAATTACCTAAAGGGGTTTGACTAGGGCAAACCCCTATATCCTAACCCTCAACACTTTTTCCCCTTTGCTTGTGTTTGTGTATGCATATTTATCAAATGAGAAGGTGAGAAAAGGTGTGCTCATCCCATCAAATTCATTCAAGGTGTCTCAAGCCCTATTTCAAGCTTGGAGAGAGTTTACAGGTTGAGTTTTGCATATTCAGATTTGGGGAATCTTCAGAAACATAATTGCAAATCCTAAGCCACATAATCTTGTCCAGAATTCTTTCTTTTCTAGAAGAGGACTCATTTTCCATTGATGGTGAATCAGTCCCATTTCTAGGCTTGAATAGTGATTTCTGTTGATTTGGATACCTAATTCCCCGAAACTGGTTTTGGCACTTTTTGGAAAAAACAGGACTCATTCGCCATGCATAGGAAATTAGTTCCAGTGAGCATTTATGGTGTCTTCTACAAGTATTCAAAGCCTCATTCCAGCCTCTTTTATCTTTCAGGTTCATATCTTCAATTAGGTTATTTTTTGTTATAGTTTGATGCAGAACAAAGGAAGAGAACTAAACTTCCAATCTCATTTAACAAAAACTCAATGCAATATTGTTTGATTTCTCATCTCGAATTCACTTTTCCCTTCACAAAACCTTGATTCCAAAGCACTCAAACAAAAAACAAGGCACCAAATAATTTATTGATTCTACAAAACATCTTAGCAACATCACAATGTTCAATCCAAGCCCTTTTCTCCTTTCTAGCATTACAAAAAAATATAAATAGGTCTGCACAATCATATTAGACCATTCTCCAAACTTTATTCAAGACTTTTTATCAAATACAAATTTGTAACCCTCTTGATTGCTCTTCCAAGCATTGTAACAATGCTAGGGCATCACCTAATGAACCAAAATATTCAACACTTACACCTGAAACCTCAATAATCTTGAAGAACACAATATAATTAACTTACAAACCAATTTTAAGAGGATTCCAATCAATATAAATGGAGTTATGAATTTTTGAAAGCTTGCTGCCCTGTCAAAATCTGAACTTGACAGTTTCTACCAAAATGAGCATAACTTTATTAATATTCAATGAAATGACCTCAAACCAACACCAAAAGAAAAATAACTCATTCCTCTATCCAACCATATATGATCTAGTTCATTTGGAGGCTGTACCTTCACATACAATTTGCTACAACATGACTGTTACAAAGAAATCTGGAAAATTGCAGTCAATAAAACCACCATAACTTCCACAAATCAACACCAATCTGTATGAGATAAAGTTTATTTGGAAGATGACTGAGAGTAATAACACATTAAAACAATTATAAATGTACTCTATCCCTTAAAATGGTCGTACAACACCAAAAACCAAATAATTTTTGTGAAAATATGCATAAAATCAGAACTTTTCATTGATCTAACTCTTTTATTCAATCACACACACCACAAAATGATTAAAAAAGTCTTTTTAAAGGAATTTACGCCATGTATGATCAGTTTATAATTTATTTCCAACTTCCTACCCATGTTTAGTCCCTAATGATCTTTAACTCCCTAATTGCAACTTTTACCCTTTTTGCAAATTAACATTATTTATTGACAATTTTACTTTTTTTTCCTAATACTCATCAAATGACTTTGAAATGAATTATAAAAATGGAAAATGGAATCATCTAAAAAATAGAACCATGGAGGTGAAAAGGTGCTCCTGCACCATACTCGCCACCAAAAATATTTCAAGTCAACTTGAAGTTGTTGTTGCCAACAAAATTGCCTTCTTGATATGATTTGCCACTGACTTGCTTCTTATCACCTTCATTTTCACTTTGGGTTTAAACTTTTCCATGAAAATTAATTGTATACCATGCTTCCCCTCTTAAATTATATTCTTCATTCCTTCATACACCTCAAGATTATGCTTCTCTCTTTGACCTTCATCTTGCAAACAATCCTTTGTCCAAAGCATTAGTAACACAATGAAATGATATAAGGTTACAATCATGATACCTCCATCATGTTGAAACTCCTTGCAAACCTCTATAACCAATTCATCCATGATCATTCCCTTAACCAACTCAATGTCCTCAACCTCTAGAATCAAGTATATGCTCTTGGTCCTTTCTTCATCTTCATGACTTGGAGTATCTGCAACTTCTTCTTCAATGAAGTATTCACTTGCATCTTCAAAGGATTCTGCATCTTCAAAGGATTCTTGTTCCTTCATTCTAATTTCCCTTCTCCTCTTTTTTATTATCTCCCTTATAGGCCATGTGACTCTTCTCTTTATCTTCAGGTGCCAACTTGTTGCCTGCTTCATCATTTGTTCTATCTTCTTTATGGATTCTAAGAACTCTCTATCCATCATTTCTATCTCTTGTTTTATCTCAGCAATATCTTTATCAA